>CM044110.1:15442341-15485186 GCA_024174645.1 Lemna minuta | reverse complement strand
CCACATCACTTGCGTATTTAAAACACAAAACAAAGTCCTACAAGATAAAAATCGAAGAGAAATCATGTGCATATAAGGAATGCGTGATTAAGGAGTTAACAAAAATCCTTAATAGGATGCTTTCTCCTTAATCACATACACACACACGCGCATGCACACACACGTGCACACGCGCACACACACTCACTTACACACTCACGCATGAATACACGTGTGTGACACGTGGCGGTCTCATATGTTGCCATGTGGCACCGCTTTTCTTCTCGTGCCACGTCAGCAGCCACGTTAATACACAATAAAAATAATATATTTTAATGAATTTAATTCAAATAAATCGATTATAAATTCTCAAATTTTTTTTAAAAATCCAAAAAATCCCTAAAAATTATAAAATTCACATATTTTAAAATATAACTCCAAATTAATCTAAATTTGTTTCATTGGATAAGAAATTAAATTATCTATCATTCTAAAAAGTCAATTTTAATAAATAACAAGCGAATAAATTTATATTTCAAAAATACTCTCATTTCTTTTAGATTTCAAAACTTAGACAAATATGTGAGTGTCTATAAAATGATTTCTCTTATCATTTAGCCTTCAAAACAAATTATAATTTCATATAAAAGATAGGGATACAAAATATTCTTCTTAATTTATCATAATTAACCCTAAGTTAAAGCATTTTGAGATTATAATGACTTTTTCATAGAATGATACATAAACACTACAAAAAATATGATAACATGCTGATGTAGGATATTTTAGAAGAGGTATCTAAATCCTACAATAGGGGAGGATCTATGAATGATATCAAGTAGGAATGAATGTGTATAATTCAGAGGAGATATCTCAGAGGATAAATCGTTATTATGTAAGTAATAGTGTTGATGATGATAATTTTAGAATAAGGAGATATGGAGGACAATTAGATAGGATGATTATGTAAGAATAATGATGAGGAAGAGGGGTGTGATGAGAAAGAAGATAATGTATATTAAATATATTAAATAATGTATATTAGATAATGAGAATGGTCGGTTTAAGGGGGAGGATGATGAAATAGATCGACGGGAGATAAAATAGCGATTATGTAATGGTAATATAGGAGAAATATTGGAAGGACTTCTCAGTCATGATCACGCGTCAGAAAATAGAATTTGGAAGAACATTGACGTGGACTTATGATATGATAGAGAACTATTTTCACTGTTTAGACGACGAGAGGATGAATACCTGGAGATGGACGGGAAGTGTGATCGTGAACTTCTCGAAAAGATCCAGATTTCCTCAGTTTGCGTCAGACTTGAAGTGGAAGAAAGAGGACAGAAAGGAGGGAGAAAAGGAGAGGGAGATAGAATCGGAAGATGAAGGAGATGCGGGAAGAGTGATGGTGGCACAGGAGATACGATGAACACACAGGGATAAAACGAACCATGTAACCAAATTTTATCAAAAAATACTGACGATTATTTCTTCCATTTGTCTCTTTATAGAATAGAGAAGAGAGGAATGAAAGGACGCGTCGACATGGGTAGAGACAATTACGGATAATTCCGCGTGCCGATAAACTTCTCTGTAGTTCTGTGAGGTAGTCAACGGTCGTGGAGGATCCGTTCACGAGATAGGTCGTCGCCGGTGTCACGCGCTCCACGGAAATTAGTCCAACTTCCATATTGCCCATAATCCCGTTCGCCATCCATAAGTGGGAGACTTGCGGAGAAGATTCTCTCTTCTGTGGCGTTGACTTAATTTCTATCACGCCTGGTAATAACCGTGATAGCTATGCCGCGGGAGAGATGATAAATCTTGTGCGTAATCAAGGCAACGTAAGCGCCAGGTGAGTTATCTTCACGCTTCATCATTTTGTCATTCATTTGTTGGTCCGACGACGTCGATATCTGCTCTGCGTTTTTCCGACGTTTAGCTGCCGCCGGCTCTTTCCCGTTTTCTCCATCAGACTGAGTCATGTAACTATCAGAATCTCTTTTACAGTCGGTGCATCTTCTCATCGTTGAAGCTATCGATTGATCAATATGCAATGAGCGGCTTCGTTGAGCGTTGATTTTAGGTGGCAGCTCCAGAGAGCTCCGATAATCCGTGCATGAGGCGTTAACATGGATGAGTCACCGATCTTCAATGTCTTCGTATTCTTTTAAGTCTTCTGTCGTACAGGTTGAGATGTTGACTTTCTCCATTCCAGGGGTCCGTCTCTGTGTTCCATTCGCCTCAGGGCGAGGTCAGGAAAGGACTCAGGTAGTCAGGTGAGAGAATCGACGACTCTAAGGAGTGAAGAATGTCGTGGAGTGAATGTCGTCAGGAATCTTAGTCAACTGTTAGGAGACTTAACTCCTGTGGAGTCCAATAACAGGAATATCGTGGAGGACTCCACGTTTTATATTCTTATTGTGATATTCTTTAACTTTAAAATCTTTGTTGACCTTGAGGTATCCTTGGAGGACCGAGAGGGTCTTGATTACGTGGGGAGTAGTCTTCAATGTTGTAGCTTTATTTAAACTCCTCGTATTGAGTTCATACTGATAACTGGCTTCCATGATGATTGAAGATGACACGTAGAAACTCAATCGTAGAAGTGCTGATGAGAAAGAATATAATCCTCCTGATGAAGCTTTATTCATGCGTGGAGATGTTGTTCAAAGAGAAGGTAAGGATGATGAATCTCCTAAGAAAGTCTTATCATCCTTTGATCCTGCAACTAAAGAAGTGAATTGTATCAATGTGTGATTACTTTTCCTCATAGTGTGGACCATGGTGATCTAGATTCCATAAGTAGGTTGACCATGGCGATCATAGGCGAATAGTCGAGTCAATATTCAAGTGTAATCGAGGTGAGCATATCTAAGGTCTGATGCTATAGGAATGAAAAGATTCTCACACTATCATGAGCACATGTAATCCTCACCTCTCTAACTCTAACATCACTCTTTCACTCATTTGGAGGCTACTTGGTGCATTAGAATTCCCCTCAGCTCTTCTTTTTCCCTTAAAGAGTGCATTGCAAAGGGATTTCCTACTTTGGGATGCATCATTATAAGGTAGCTGAAAGAGTTAAAAAACACTATTTCTAAAGGAATAACTTGGTTAAAAGCACATCAGCATGTAAACAAGTTGGATATTATATTCAAAGAAAGGTACCACTAATGTTTAATTATTCTCCCAAATGATGTGGATGATGATGGTAGAAAAGGATTGATAGAACATGGTAGAGATGGTGTGGAGTGATAAAATGGATATAAACATTATGGAAATGGAATGGTATTTGATGGGTAGAGATGGTATTGCTCGTGGTAGAGATAGATTTCTGATATTTTTCTCCTTCCTTTTCACTTTTCTTATTCTTCTCTTCGTTTTTCTCCTCCTTTTCTTTCTTTCTTTCTTCTTGTCTTCCTCTTTTCTTCATTTCATATTTTCTTCTCTTTTTCTCGTTCCCCTCTTTCTTCATTTTGTATATTGTAACTTTTTTAAGAAGAAGAAGATAACTTTTGAAGACTTTGCATAAAACGAGGACATGGAGAAGGTCTTGATGTTTAAAGAGAGTATTCAAATTCTGAAGTGTAATATGAAGGAATATTGATTTGTAAGGGAAATTGTGAAGAAGATGGATGGCTTGTATAGATGGTGGAAAAAGAAAATGTGGTGGATATATTTATCACTTGGGAGTGTAATTATAATCAGTGAAGCTGAAATTTGGGTGTCTAATTAACTGGTAAGGAAAAGGTAGAACTAAATGCCTAAAGGAAAAAGATAGGTGCATCAAAGATTATGGCTCATTGCACTCTTTTTTAGAGAAAGTTTAGAAGCGAGGAATTCCCACACCGAGCAGGTTCGGCTGATGTAAATAAGTGATAGGAATTTGCTTGAACTTAACTCAAAATCTTTCCAGTTTCAATCCAATAGCACTTCAACCTCTTATTACTCATTTTTCCTTGGTGGCCGTTACATACCCAACCCCGAAGAAGTCAACCACTAAAAAGAATCCACAATTTCTCTAGATCACTTGGCTTTATTACTCAAAATATAATCACATGGGATATGAGGCCCTCACTTCTACATCTCTAGAAATAGGATCTCAAAATGTTAAGACTTCTAAGGTATTTAAAATTAGTAAAAATTTGAAAAATAGTAGTTTTAAAATAGTAAAAAGTATAAAATTTTTGAAAATTTAAGTTTTTCTAAGTCCTTACCCCCCAACTTAAACCTTTCATTGCCCTCAATGAAATATCATATATATAAAACTGATGGAAAGAATATCATGCATTACATGAAAAAGATTATAAATAGAAATGAGAAGCAAGAAGGTTTAGAAAAACTCATTCATGCGTGTTAACGCATGTCCCTGAAATTTTGTCCAAATTGGCTCTTGTTATAAGTGGGTTCCTTCAACTATGTATGTACATTGATATAAACTACAAATAAAAACAAAAAAAAACAGTAAGCTTATTTTGGGGTGCCTACCAAGAGCGCTAAGTTTAACCTCTTCAGCTAGACGAAAACATAGTGAAGCTACGATGATTGATGAGATGAGGGGGTTACCGTTGTCACGTCCTCATGTTACCGGGGAGATGTAGATTTACCTTATCTGCTGGGTGTGGGTGGCTCGGGTGTAAGGTAAGGCATAAGATGATACCCATTTACCTTGAATTGTTTTCCAGATTTAGGGTCACAAATAAGCACTGATTTGTTGTCAAACACTTCCGCAACCACGTAAGGACCGCCCCATTGTGAGCGCAGCTTACTTGGAAAAGCTTAAGACGAGAGTAATATAACCAAACCTTTTCATTGATGTTGAAGGTTCTTCTTTTGATGTTCCTATAATGAAAGGCCTTGGTCTTTTCGTTGTAGATTTCTGCATTTTCATACTCATCGCGCCTTAGCTCTTGTAATTCCTGCAGCTGGAGAAGCCTATGCTTACTTTCTTCATCCAGAGATAAGTTTAGCTTCTTTATTACCCAATAGGCTCTATGCTCAAGCTCAACCGGGAGATGGCATACCTTCCCAAATATGAGTCGAAAACGGGGACATCTCGATGGGTGTCTTATATGCCGTCCGATATGTCCATAAAGCATCACGAAGCTTGTGTGCCCAATCCTTACCGTCTGGTCAAATGATCTTCTTTAAAATACTTTTGACTTCTCGGTTGCTCACTTCAACTTGCCCATTAGCTTAGGGGGTGGTACGGTGTGGTGACTGTGATGATGTACTCCATATTTCTTGAATAATGCACAAAAGTGTGCATTGCTGAAGTGCGAGCCTCTGTCATTGATGATGGCCCTCGGACAACCATATCAAGAGAAGATGTTTCTTGTCACAAACCAGAGTACTTCTCGATGAGTGTTTGTCCTAGTGAGAATAGCTTCTACCAACTTAGACACAGAATCAACCGCTACCAAAATATACTCTTTCCTATCAGAAGGTGGAAAAGGTCCCATGAAGTCAATCCCTCATAAATCGAATATCTCCACCTCAAGGATAGGCCTCATTGACATTTCATCTCGCTTGGAGATGTTTAATGCTACCTGGCATTGCAAGCACTCCGTAAAGAAACGGTGGGCATCCTTGAAGATGATGGGCCAATAAAAACTGCTTTATAAAATCTTATCCATTGTCTTTCGTGCGGCAAAATGTCCTCCACATGCTGATGAGTGACACATCGATAATATATCTCCTTGTTCCTCTTTGGCGACGCATCGTCGTATGATTTCATCATATCCTACATGGAATAGAAGTGGTTCTTTCCACTAATAATACTTGAGTTCATGGAAGAACTTATCTTTACAATACCGATTCCAATGCTCTAGGATCGATCCAGTCACAAGAAAATTGACGATGTGTGCAAACCAAGGAGCAAGGCTAGATACTGCAAGAAGACGCTCATTTCAAAATGAATCACTAATGTCTCCCTGTACCTAGAACGTGGAGATGAGATAGGTGATCCGCCATCGAGTTTTCGCTGCCCTTCTTATCTGTAATCTCCAAGTCAAACTCTTGAAGAAGAAGCACCCATCGTATCAATAGTGGCTTCGCCTCCTTCTTGGAAAACAAGTACTTAAGTGCTACATGATCTGTACAAATGACGATCTTGCATCCCAAGATGTAAGGCCTAAATTTTTCTAATGCATAGACCACTGCGAACAGCTCCTTTTCTGTAGTCGTGCAATTCATTTGAGCTTCAGCAAGGGTCTTATTCGCATACCAAATGGCGGTTGGCTTCTTATTTATCTGTTGTCCCAATACCGCTCCAACTGCATAGTCTGAAGCGTCGCACATGATTGATAAGAACATGAAATGTAGTTTTAACCACCCATTTATTGTTCTGAATTAGCTTTACTAAACTCTTGAATACACCATCTCCTCCATTGTCTCTTGACTTGATGTTGTAGACAATTGATGCATCAAAAAGAGATCATTTTGTATGACTTTTGTTTTTCTTATTTTCAGGAACTATACAAAGGGAAGAGTAGCAAGACCCTCCAAAGTAGAAGGCATAATGGGCTGTCCAAAGCAAGGAAATGAATTATACAAAAGGATGGGCAGAAAGATCCTCCAAAATGGAAGTGCTTAAAGGGCTTAATGGGCTGTCCAAGACAAGCAATTGCAAGCCCAGTCAAACAATGTGAGCCCAGCCGAGGAGATTCGAGAGAATAAAAGGGGGAAAAGCTCTTTCAGGAGTCCTCTCTTCTTCCTTTTGTTTGCTTCTTCCTATAGCTTCTGCTCCTTCCTTCTTTTCTGTTGTTCTTTCTCTTTCCTAGGGTTAGATCTTCTCCCGATGTAACTCCTCTTCCAACTGATTCCAAAAAAATTGTTAATGTAGTTTACTTTGTGTTATCTCTCGTGTTCATCTTCAATATCTCTCCTACAACCTCTGTCTACCACTTTTGCAGCTTCTTGGTAAGTCCCTTCAGCCTCATTAGACTCCCTTCTCACCCTCTCTTTCTTTTACATTCTTCCGTAGTCACTCCCTTTCGCCGATTTTCCGTTTCGCCTTCTCTCTAAATCCACCTCTTCCTCTTTTGAATTCTACCGTTCTTAATTTCGCCTTCCCTTGTACTTTTTGACTCAATTTCTAAATTCGTTCTTCCCCTTCTCCCTTCTCATTTTCTCTTTTCGTGCTCTCCCTCTCTTCCATTTTTCTCGTAACTGCACATCCCCTCTTTATAACTTCTCTCGCATTCTCTCCTTCCCTCCATTTTCCGAAGTCGTATTCATCCTCTCCCTTTCGATCTCTCTATTCTTCTCCGATCGCTTTCTCATTTGCATTTTTGTCTTGTCATTTCAGTATCTGCTCTCTCTCTCCAATTTTCTGAATTCATCTTCTACTTTTTCCGATTTTGTTCTCGCTCTCTCTCTCTTCTCTCTCACGTCTTCTCTCTCAATTTTTATACTATCATTGCAGCTTCTTCCTCTCCCTTTTAACCCCGTGCCTCTTTATCCTCCTCAAAATTTCCCTTTCTCTCTCTTCTATTCCCTCTCTTAATCTCTCTCCTTCTCTCTCTCTCTTATTTCATCTTCTTTCACGTAACCCTCTTCCACGGTCGACCCGTTCTCTCCCTCGATCACTCTCTTTTCCTTCCCTTTTCTTCTCATTTTCTTCCTTTTCTTCTTCGCCCTCTCCTCTCTGTTGAATCTTCGTACTTTTCATTTTTTTTTAGTTCGTCATTTTGGTATCCCCTTCTCTCCCCATTTTCCCGATTTCATCTTTTACGTTTGCCGATTTCGTCCTCTCTCTCCAGTTTTCTGCCTAATTTGTGACGTCTTAATCATCCTCATAAGCTCTCTATCTTCCAAACGTCTTCGTCTCATTCATCCCTCTCTCGCGATTTCATTTGTCCTCTCCCTAAATTCTGCCATATTTGCATTCTCCTTCTTTCTCGCATCACGTATCCTCTCCATTCTCTCTCTCTATTTCTTTGTCTCGCCCCTTTTGAGTTTCCCGTTCGTTCACAATTCAGCAATTTGTCATTCACAATTCCCGTTCGTTGAGTTTCCCAATCTTCTCCTAATCATCTTCCACAATTCAGCAACCTGCATTCTTTCTCTCTCTTAAATTCACTTCTTCCGTTTTATTCCATCTTTCGTTGCGTATTTCTCTCACAAACACTCTAGTTCATCATCTCTATCTTCCCATTTCTCTCTCAATCCAATTTCTCTCTTTATCTTTCCCGAAATCTCTCCTTCTCTCTCTCGTTCTATTGTTGTCTCTTCCGCCTCTCTCTCCCTCTTCTTCATCTCGAAAATCCATATCATTCGCACTCTCTCTCTTTCTTGCCGTCTCGCAACCTCTCACACTCACCCTCTCTAGTTTTTGATGCTCCTTCTCTCGTTTTCTTCTCTTCTCTCTATTTTTTTCTACCATTTAAGCTCTCTCTAGTTCCGCTCTCCCTCTCTCTCCCATTTCTTCGGCAATCTCTCTCTCCAGTTCTCCTCTAATCTTTGCCGCGGTCTTCCGCTAATTTTCTCTCTCAGCATCATGTTTTCTTTCTTCTCTCTCCTCACGTCCTCATGTCTTCTCTCTCACCTGCCTCCTTTCTTCGCATCTTTCGTCTAATTCCGTTTCTCGCTTTATTTTCTTTTGTTATGTATCTTTCTCACAATCTCTCTCTTTCATCATCTCTATCTTTCCCTCTCTCTCTCTCAATTGCTTTTTCTCTTTCTCTATTCTCGCTCTTTATCACACTAATTCCACTCCCTCTTTATCGCTCTCTCTCTCTCTCTCTAATTTCACTTCCCTCACTTCTTCTCCTAATTTCAGACTCCCACATTCTCCTACTATCCGTTATTTTCTTCCCCTCATTTCATTCTAAATCACACACTCTCTCTCTTATCTCTATCTCTCCCCTTTATTCTAGAGCTAGCTCTCTCTCTAACTCCCTATCTCATTCACTCTAATTTCTCTCTTGCATCTGTTCCCTTTCTCTTAACCTCCTCTATCACTCTTTCTCTTTATTTATTCCTCCTAAAAACATGCCCTCTCTAGCTCTTTATTCTCTCTAATTCCCTCTCCCTCTTATTTCTTTTTTTTCTACATGGTTTAGATTTCCTCAGTTATTCATTCTAATACTTTCTTGTACTCTGAATTTAGCATCTTTGTATATGTAGGTTTACCTTAATCATCTATCAAAATTCCTTTCCTCCACGGTCAACTCAAAGAGTTGGCCACCAATCCTTCATCTTTATCCTCATCTCTACTTCTATTTATTGATATTGTCGTGCCCTAGAATCCCTGTGGATCGACCTAGAAAGCTATACGCCTTCATTAGCCCCATCCGGACGTAGTTTTCTTGAGTATAAATAGTAAATTTTTCGGGCTAAAACACATGATGACTTTGAGCCTATCAATGATCTCAAAAGGTAAGTCCCAATTAGGACTCTGAAGAATCGGTGCTTTGATCGATGCAAGCTTCAACATCTTGAATGCGCGCTCCCCTTTTGTCAATGAAAAAAACTCCTTATCCTTGCAAAGAAGAGTAGTTGGCCGTTTGGAAACTTTAGCAAAGTCTTGTATAAACCTGCAATAGAAGCCAACATGCCCTAGAAAACTCCGTAAATGTCGTAGTGTAGCTGGGAGAGGAAGGTTTTGAATAACCTCAATCTTGGCCTTATCAACCTCTAAATCTTTGCCCAAGCACTACTCCCTCTCGTACCATAAAATGGGATTTCTCCCAACTCAATACCAATTGTTTCTTGACGCAGACCTCAAGGATCTTTGTCAGGTGAGCTAGACAGCTGTCGAAATCATCTCCAAAGACAAAGAAATCATCCATGAAGACTTTGAGACTATCGCCAAGGAAATCAAAAACTATCACTATCATGCATCTCTGAAAATGTCGCAGGGGCGTTACATAACCCAAATGGCATTTGCCTAAAAGCGAACGTGCCAAAGGGACATGTATACATCATCTTTTCCTGATCGTTTCGATGAATTGCAATCTGGTTATACGCTGAATAACCATCCAAGAAACAAAAGTAAGTCTGACTTGCTAGTCGATCAAGGATTTGATCGATGAATAGCTACGTAAAGTGATCCTTCTTTGTCACAGTGTTCAACTTCCGGTAGGCGATACAAACTCGCCACTTTGTCTGAAGGTGCGTTTGGATCTCCTTGCCCTTGTCATTCATGGTCACTGTTACTCCTACCTTCTTGGGAACAACATGTACGGGACTAACCCACTGGCTATCGGATATGGGGTAGATGATCTCTACATTAAGCCACTTCAGAATCTCCTCCTTCACAGCTTCCCATACCTTAGGGTTTAGTTGTCGCTGCGCTTCCCTCACGAGTCTAGACTCCTCTAAAAATATGCGATGAGTGCATAATGAAGGGTCTAATCCCCTCAAATCTGTTAGAGTCCAGCCGATTGCTTGCGCATTCTTTCGTAGTACGTCGAGTAATCGTTTCTCCTGCTCCTCCTTGAGTTGGGAAGAAATGATCACCGGCTTTACCTGCTGAGAGTCAAGAAAAGCATACTTGAGTGTAGATGGAAGAGGCTTGAGCTCTCCTGTCGGCTCGTCTAAAGGTAGCTCCTCGAAATCAGCTTCCTCATTGATCTTCATGACTTCTTCGATGCAAGTCTCTATGTCTTGGTCATCAAATAGGTCGATGGCGCCCAAATCCTCGAAAGCTTGTGAAGGGTACTTAATTAACTTGTTGATGTTGACCATCACCGTGTGCTCCTCCACCATAAGAATTACATCTCCTTTTCCCCAATCTGTAACGGCTTTTGTGGTAGCTAAGAAAGGTCTTCCTAGGATAATTGGGGCTTGACTAAGCTCCTTAGTGATCTTTGACGAGACTAAATTGTAGGGTCGTTGAATACACACAATTCAGTGTCAAAAAAAAGTCCTAAACTTACCAATTTATGATTAATCAAAGTAATTAATTAGTATAATGGTAATTAAGGGTCGAATCCACGGAGAATTAGGGAAATTTGAGAGATATCTTTGAAATTCGCTCAAATCAGACAATGAAATGAGTTTAGAAATTGGGCAATTTAGTATATTCAGAAAGCTAACTCAATTTTGAAATCCACGGAATAAAAATCAGGTGATTTGGATAAGAATTCGAAGAGAAATCAAAATTTGAAGATAGAAGAAAATTCGTTTCGAAAAACGATTAAGAACCAAAAATTAAAGCGAAATTAAACTAAATCTACCATTCTAAAAGTAAAATTAACACTAAATGATGAAAGATTAAGATGAAATCATGCAACCTAACACATCCTTCGAAATGATCCTATTAATCGCTGGATGCAAGGCTTTTCATTCCAAATTTTTGAAGACGAAAGTGGAGTTCAAGATGTGATTTCTTCCTTCTCTCTCAATCAAAGTTTGATTTCAAGCATTCAATTGAAGCGGAAATGAATCAAGTCACTCTCGAATAGACGGCACGCGAATTGGTGAAGTAAACACTTTGAATTTGGAGAATAATCGCGAACCTGTTCTTCGTCGCGAAGAACGATTTTTAAAGAAAACGAAATTGATTTTTGGCCGTTGGATGAAGCCGTTTATCGTGATCGACGGCCTCGATCACACGTTGTTTGATCGAAACGACGTCTCCCATTTATGTCCGTTGGATCGCGGATGGAGGGTCGTGATTGATGCTCATCGCGTGAAGAAGAAAGTGTGCGGCTTCTTCTCGTTCGTCGGATCTTGATCGGGCGATCATGATTAGATCGAAGATCCATCGAAGGCTTTAAATGTGGACCGTTATAATTACTGCGATCGACGGTCCAGATTGATTCACTTAAACTCCTTTTAGCCACGTCGCGTTAATCAACGATCAGATGGACCTCGTGTCCACCGCATCCACGCGCGCGATTGATCGCGCTTTCCATCAGACGCTCCACAGCTCGCCATGCGTCCTGAAATCACAAAATCAACAGGACTTTAGTCCCACACGGAGGAAATTGAGGAGAGGCGTCAGGTATATAAAGTATAAGATATATAGCAGTTAGATTAAGTTCCTCTATGGAACGCTTATACTTACTATAAACTGTATATAATATAAATAGAATATAATATGATGCGTGTACACGTCATCCATGCCACGTGGGCAGGCGCGCGTGTCCACGTGGCAGAGCCACGTGGCCTTGCGTGCCACGTCGCATCCACGTGGGCCCTCGCGCAAAATAACCCCCTCTTTTTATATTTTTTTAATCATTTTAAAACATTTAAAAATAAAAAATAAACATAAATAAATTCAGAAAAATTATAGAAAAATTCCTAAAAATTGTAAAATTCATAACTTTCAAAATATAACTTTAAATTAAGTCAAATTTGTTTTATTGGATTCAGAATTGAATAATCTATCATTATAAAAATTCAAATTAGAAAAAAAATAAGAGAATTGATTTATATTAATTTTATACATTTATGTATTATATAAAATAAATTCATATAAATACATAAATGTAAATAAAAGTCTTTTCTCTCATATTTTCATCTTTAAAACATGATTATGATCATAAATATAATTAAGATTAAAGATTGAAGTGTGTAATTATTTATGATAATCCATAATTTAGTGTATTTTTAGGTCATAACATGAATTTTCACAAAATGATAGAACTATGCTTAAAAGATGATAACATGCATATATTTGTAATGATTAATGCATTAATTTGCATTAATAACTATGTAATTACATGCATAAATAGCATGTTATCAATCTTCATATCTACAACTAGGAAATCTACCGGAAAAATAACATCCTTCAATTCTAACAATCACATCTTCTACTATACCATGAGGCTTCCTTACTAATCCATCCGCTAAACATAACTCTATAAGGAAAGGTTGTAACTCTCCTATATGATGACGGTCAAATACGGCTTTAGGGAGGATATTGATACTAGCTCCGGTATCTAACAAGGATCTAGTAAAAGTCATTCCTTCAATTTCACTCGTGATCATGGGCACTCATGGATCTCTCTTTTTAATCAGAAGAGAATTCATCATTATTGAACTATTATTCTCACTCAATTGGATCCTCTTGGGGCTTCTATGGGGTGTGCATAAGAAGGTATATTCTTAATTGCATCTACTAATGGGATGGTAATGGTTACCTTTTGGAAGGCTTCGAATAAATCATCATCAGATTGACTAACCTTAGCTTTAGGCTTGCTTAATGCTTGAGGGTAAGGCATGGGTGTTTCTTCATCTATCGAGCTCTTTTGATAAAGGATGGTCCTTATAAAGATCAGGTAAATCATTGCCACTCCTAAGGCTTGATATCGCTAATGTAGCTTCCACCACCTCCTCGTCAACATGCACATGACTCAGATTATGCATTTGACTCGATGAGGCCCCTTGACTCCTTGGGTTGATAGTGGCCTACGAGGGTAATTGGTCAGAAAATGAAACTTGCTTACCCTTCTTATTATCAGTCAAGGTGGGGATGCTCGTCTTGATGAAATCTTGTATCTCATCCATGCGTGAGTTCATCTTGTTCATTTGCTCCATCAACTGAGAGATCGCACCCAGAATTGGATATGTAGATGGTGCATTCGGTCGTGGAGCTTGATTGTACGATTGTTGTGGCGTGATATACCTCGATTGTCTTATACTCGCGTAGGGCTGTTGTTACAAGTTTTGTTGCTGACCGGCATTGTAAGATGGAGGATACCCCTGATCCGTCTTCCTCATAAATCCTTGCTGCTGCATAGGATTGTAATAAACAAGGTTATTAAAATAAGTAGGGTATGTACCTTGATAATTCGCTCTTCCTTGTTGACTTTGCCCTCCTGGTGCGCCTTGTCTATACATGCCCTGCCCTTGAATTGCCATGATAGGATAATCCATCTCGACATGGTCGAGGCGTGAGCAATGGGCGCATGGTGACGCTTCTTGTAGAGTGACAGTGCAAGTCCCTCAGATCCGTTGCGGATGTGGAAGCAATCTAATAGAAGATTCTAAACCTCCGCCATCTTGATAATCTTCTCTAGGAGCATGCTCGTCTCTACCAACTTTGCGTCGATTAATCCTCCATTCAGCGTTGCACCTCTTTTGAATGGTTATGCCGTTTTGTGGTCGTTATTTTCTGCCACAGTCTCGATCAATTTCATTGCTTCATCTTCAAACTTGCTCATGAAGGTGCCACCACTAGCTGCATCTAAAAGATATCTATCTTGCGGGCCTAAGCCATCATAAACTATCTGTGTAAGCTCATGGTTAGACACTCCATGGTGAGGACACTCCCTAGTGTGGTCTATAAGTCTCTCCCAAGCTTCATGAAATGTTTCACTCCGTCCTTGGGTAAACTCACGCATCGCCTTCCTAACAGAGGTGGTCTTTCCTATGGAATAGTACTTCCAAAGAAATTCCTCCTCCATCTCGGTCCAAGAAGTGAATTCTTTCTCTAACTTTAAAAACCAATCAATAGCTCTATCTCTAAGGGTAGCGGGAAAGGGTTTCATCTTCATCACATTTGCCGACACATTATGAATCTGATTGATCTCACACACTTGACTAAGCTCGTCGACATGTCTATAAAGATCCTCGGAAGGTTTATCATGGAAGATAGGTAACATACTCATCACATGCGAATCTATCCTAAAATTCGCATTTCTAGAAAGAGGGGCATGAATACGAGTAATGGGTCTTTGAAGAATAGGCCTAGCATAGTCACTAAGGTGTCTCCTAACATTTCTCTCATTGTTCTAGGCCATATCTAAGGTCGATGATGACGCGGAAAGAGGAAAGGGATTGCGAGGAACATTCAAAAAGATCTAGATGTAAAGGATTATTCCTCGTTCTCCAATCAGACGCTCGTCTCATAAATATGCACTAATATAGTAATATAATAAGAGATACCATAAAATTATTCAACAACGACAAATTAATCATACCTGATTGTCGCTATTCATGAGAGTTACACTCTCCCAATTCAAGTATGACGCGATGATTGTCCGTCATCCATAGAGAGGGACTAATGACATAATCTCGTCAAAATTGAGTATCTAAATGATGTACTTCTGCTTTGAATAACTTAGTGTAGGATCAATTTCAATTAATATCAAAAAACAAATAGAAAAATCAGAGTTGTGATAAGTCACAAATTTTAGTGATAAAACATGTTTTTGTAATGAATTTTCTATGCAATCCTTTATGTTTATTTGCATGTTTTATTTACAATCTAGAATGACATGGTGATTTTTATGACTTTCAGACCTTGCCCTAAAGCTATGCATATTTATGTATTTTTAAGAGAATTGAAGGCTTAGGTGGAGACATGAACCCTAGGAGCTAGAGGAGACAGTCCAAGCAATTTTGGAGAGGCCCATTAAGACCCAAAAGGGCAAGAGAAGAGGATCTCGATTGCTGAAGCACGGAAGATCTAACGGCCCACCTTGCTTCTCTCTTTCCCGATTTATACTCTTAGGGTTTCTAGAGAAGAGGCCGTCATCTTTCCAGACCACCCCGTGTTGGAAGCTTGTGTGCAACTGGAGCTATGTCCCTCTTACCCAAGTAAGAGCCCGGAGGAACGAGGGTGTCCAGAGCTGCTGGAGAGGAAGAGGAAGAAGAGACCCTTAGACCTCGACGGGTGTGACAGAAGGCATATCTCTCTCCTCCTCTTCCTTGTCCCCTCTTTCTGTCCTTTTCTGCAGGTTACCCTCGTGGCAGGTAGCCCACTTGCAGTGCTCCTGATGCCACCGGCTTTCTCCAAATCTCGTCCTGCAAATCAGATTTCAGGGGACCTCGAGGTTGGAGTTGCCGTTTCACAACCGCTGCTCACCGGCAGCAACCTTTCTCCTTAACTTAATTCAAAAAGATAGAAGAATATATTTCTTTCCTCACGGTTCTACTCATCATGAGCTCTTTTATTTAGATTTGTTTAGTTTCTCTACTTTGATAATCGTCACGAGTTCTTTTATTTAGTTTCATTTAGTTTTTTTTTCTATTTTGATACTCAGCACGATTCCTCCTCCTGAATCTCTGCATTTCTGCTGCCCGTCCACAGGTAATAGCTTGCCCAAAACTGATTTATGAAATCAGTTTTTTGCTTAAAAAATTAAAAAATAAAAATAAAAAGATACCCTCGTGCCTCACAAATTCGTTTTTTTTTCTTCTTGCTCCTCTCACACCGTGCCGCACAAATCACCCTTCCCGCTTCCGTCATTTCTGCAACCATGCCTTGCCCACAGACCGATCACGGAAATAGGTTTTGAGAGAAACAAACTTCACAGCACCTTTAATTCTCTCGCTTTGTGGACTGATCTTAAATTCGTCCCATCTCTCCTCTCTTTGCACGAAGTTCTGCCACCGACGCCCACCCTCAGGTGCGTCTCTTCCCCTAAAGTAAATTCCGAAATCGGCTTTGAGTAGAAGCCGATTTCACGGCCTTAAAACCAAGTCTGAAATCATTTATAGTCAAGCCGTGCTCAGTTGTTTTCGATCCGTATTTCCGCACCCAGCGCCCCTCGTTCCGTTTTACCTCCTTCCGAGTCTCACTCTTCTCCTTCTTATTTTATTTTTATCCTATTCTATATTAATCATTATCTCCTGCTCGTATCTCTCTCCTGTCATACCATTCTATATCGTCCGCCTCTCCACCCTCTTCCTATCGTTCTTTCCCTTATTCTATTCCTAACCTCTCAGTATCTCTCCTCCGTTACGTTCCTAACCTATCGTTCTTCCTATCGTTCTCTTAATTCATTTTGAATCTACTCTCTCACCTGTACCGTCTGCGTCTTCCGCCGCTCTGCATGCATTCTTCGTACCTCTCCCTTATCTCATTTCTTACCTACTTATTATTTATAGAGTGAGAACTCTCTCTTACTACCCGCTCCGTAATCTCTATTATCTCTTCTCTACTTAAGTCTTCCGTGTTTCCTTTTTTACTGTCCTCTCCTCCGTCACTCTCTCTAGTCCTTATTGACTTAAATTATTGCCTTCATTTCTAAAATATTTGCTAAGTCACGTGAAAATGCAATCTCAATTTTTATTCTAGAATATTTTAAATACTAAGTAAATTGATGTAGTATACATTTCCCTGGTGCATGTTGTAGTCTCAACCTCCAATTCAAGAGAGGAGGTTGAGCACTTTCTGAAATTCTAAAAAATATTGATTTAAAGTAGAAATTCACTAGCTAATCACCCGCTCCCTGTGGATCGACCCTTGCTTGCCCTAAGCTAGTGAGGTTTACAAATGTGTTGCGTAAGCTTAAAGACTCACACGACGTAACAATCATTTATATTGTTTACTACTAATTAACACCACATTTTAAGCTTATCAAGTTGACCAGGTCAAATTCGATGCTTTTCTCAATAATACGGCTTAATTCCCTGGAAACGGCGCCATTTGACCAAACGATATCATATGGTCGTTGAATTCACATGATATAGTGTCAAAACAAAGTGCAAACTTACCAATTTTATGATTAATTAATTAATTGAAGGGTATAATGGTTAATAAGGGTCGAATCCACAGAGAATTATGGAATTTTGAGAGATATCTTTGAGATTCGATCAAATCAAACGATGAATTAAGATAAGAAATTGGGAAATTTATAATATTAAGAAAGATAACTCAATTGAAAATCCACGGAATCAAAAATTGAGTGATTTGGATAAGAATTTGCAGAGTAATCAAAGTTTTAAAATAGGATAAAATTCGTATCACGAAATTCATTTAAAACCAAAATTAAACGGAAATTAAACTTAGTCTACGATTCAAAATGTAAAATTAACACTAAATGATGAAAGATTAAGATGAAAACACGCAATCTAACCCAAAGTAGCCTTTGAAATGATCCAATTAATTGCTGGATGCATGGCTTTTAATTCCGCGTTTTCGAAGACGAAATTGAAGTTCAAGATGTGATTTCTCCTCCATCTCTCACTCAAATTTTGATCTCAAGCATTCCTTGGACGGGGAAACGAGTCAAGAACGCAAGGAAATTGATTGGTACTCGAATTTTGGTGTCTAGACAGTTTGATTATCTCAAAAATTCAAGGGCAGTCTTTTCTGCCAAAGCATAAGTCAACTTCAAGGGAATTTTGGGCGTGACCATTGACCTAACAGGCTCACTGGGATCAACGGTCGCGATGAGATGCCTGTTGATTGAATCGTCACAGTTAAGTCTTGAGCGTTCGATCGACGATGAAGGGCTGAGGTGAGTCCACATGTTTTAAGTGAAGAGTTGCATCGCATCAATCATCCGTTGGATCTTCATCCAACGATCGTGATGTTTTGAAGAGTCCACCGATCGCGATAAATCTCAGCCGTTATAACTCGTGAGATGGATGATCGAGATGGTTTCACTCAAGTCTCAATTAAGCCACGCGCACGATAGAAGATTGGGTGGATCTCGCATCCACCGCATCAACACGCGATCTTTTCATGTGCTTTTGATACATCGATCCAAGCTTTGCCACATGTCCTGCAGCTTAAAAATAAAACTAAAGATAGTCTCACACGGAACGAATTAACAGAGCATTTTGGGTATATAAGGTGAGTTAGATTATAGCCGTTAGCGAGTTCCTCTATGGAATGCTTATATGTACTATCACCTGTGTGTAATAAAAATATATATGTATATACGTCACCTCAGTGCAACGTAGGCACTCGTGCGGGTCCGCGTGGCTCTCCCACGTGGCCTTGCATGCCACGTCCCATCCATGTGGGTCCACGCGATAAATGCACCCTTTTTGCCCATTTTTTAATGTTTTAAATCAATTAAAAATCGAAAATAAACTTAATTCAATTTAGAAAATTCCAGAAAATTCCTTAAAATTTTAAAACTCATGACTTTCAAAATACAACTCCAAATTAATTTCAAAATTGTTTTGTTGGATCAGAAATTGAATAATGTATCAATATAAAAAGTTAAATTATTAAAATAATAAGAGAATAAATATTAATTAAATTAATACATTCATGTATCTTATAAAATAAATTTATAAAAATATATAAATGTTAATAAAGATCTTTTCTCTTATATTTTCATCATTAAAACATGATTATGAAATTAAATATAATTAGGACTAAAAATCACAATGTTTAATTATGTATAATAATCCATAAATTGATGTATTCTTATATCATAATATGAAAATGATACAAAATGATAGAAATATACTTAAAATATGATAACATACATATATTTGGAATGATTAATGCCTTTATTTGTATTAATAATCATGTAAATTCATGAAGAAATAGCATGTTATCACCAAGTTCACGCAATCGGTGCTCTTTGATCAAGGCAATTTAATCTGACGCCTCTCGAGCTGTTGCGTCACCTGAAAAGAAGGAAAGGGGACATAGTCTAACACGGAGAAAAAGAGTGGCAAAACTGACAGGTATAAAACGTGAAATAGCTTTATAGGGTGTGCTGCCCATTGGCCAAGTACGCTCCCCTATCTAGCTTGTTGTCATCCTCGCACCACATAAGCGCCAGCATGTGTCCATGTCATCGCTGCCACGTGTCCTCATGGCCTTGGGAGGCTCCACCATGTGTGCATGCTGCACCACGTCAGCTTCATGGGTCCTGCATGAATATAAACCCTTTTTGCTATTTTTAATAAGGAATTAAATCCAAAAAATTCCTGAGAAATCAAAATAAAATCTAAAAATTTCATAAAATTCATAACTTCATTTATATAACTACTTTTTGACTCAAATTTTCTCCATTGGATTACAAATTTGCTTCATTTTTAATATCATGCTACCTAAAATATAAAGCCAAACAAGAAAATAGGATGAATTCATCATAATATTAAATAATCTATGAAGAATTCTATTTTATTTTCTTCCATCATTCTCTTCTTGAAATTATTTCTTTTAATTATATACTAAAGTCAAAATAACTCTAGGAAAGTGGTTATTTTCTGATCATTTAACCTTGAAAAAGATCATACATCAACAAAACACATAATTAACCCTAAATAATGCAAAAATATAGACTTTAGTAAAATGGCATGCCATTGGAGAAAATTGATACAAACTATGATAACATGCATCATAATTACATATAATAAGCATGAATATTAGTTAAATAAGATAAGAGTTTAAGTTAAATATGCATGTTATCAGCCACCCCAGTGGGTGCAAGGCTACACCACGTGCTTTGGCAGATATAAAATATATAACTCCTTCATGGAACCTTGCCGCCATTGGTTACTGTATAAGTATAACCCTTCATTTGTGCAAGAATCATGAATGACTTAGGGTATGTTTAATTATCAAATCCTAATCGGTCACTTAATTTAGTGTTAATGCAAGTAAGAAATCATTAAGAACAACTTCTCTAATGTTTCTATTACCTTGGCCAAGGATTTAGCCGCAACTCTTTTTTTGAGTCAATCTCCTCATATACCAAGGGCGGATGATCTCATCTTAACCACTCAATCACCTTCAAGGAGTTTATGTCGTATCCAATCCATAAAATAAGTATGAATATTAGTTAAATAAGATAAGAATTTAAGTTAAATATGCATGTTATCAGCCAGCTCAGTGGGTGCAAGGCTACACCAGGTGCGTTGGCAGATATAAAATATATAACTCCTTCATGGAACCTTGCCGCCATTGGTTACTATATAAGTATAACCCTTCATTTGTGCAAGACTCATGAATGTGAGGGCGGATGATCCCATATTAACCACTCAATCACCTTCAAGGACTTTATGTCGTATACAATCTATGACATTTTAGAGATCCTGTGGCTAGGGATTCGTAAGTCATAGTCAAAACACGATCATCCATCCAAAAGATGGCTTTGGTGTCTTAGGTCAAGGGACCACGTACACAACCGTGACATGAATCAACCTCGTTGATAGTTTGGCATACTATTATTTCGCGATTCATACATATCAATTTAGTGAACTCTTTCTCCAAAGAGCACCCATTGTCTATCCTTGGTGTCTCTACACCGGTGGCCACAAGATCAGCCATACTCATCATATGAGTCAAATCAGATAATGTTATTCTTTCTTGATAACTTGATATCTTTCTCGAATGTCCTCTAAATATGAATATTTAGAACATATGTTTAAAGACCAGTGATCATTGTACTATGATCTCATTATAATTCACTTGATCATTGCATATGTTTATGGACGTCATTGCAAACATTACACAAGAGTAATAATGAATAAAAGTTCATTTCTATGAATATAAACATAAGATTAAAGTGTGATTGACTTTCACGTCACGTAATATCTATCACAAACTTGATTGATAATTACGTATAATAACATCAAGGGATTCATACATATCAATTCAGTGAACTCTTTCTACGAAGAGCACCCACTATCTATCTTTGGTGTCTCTACATCGATAGTTAAAAGATTACTCATACTTATCATATCATTTAGATTAGATCGTCTTATTCTTTCTAGATAATTCGATGTCCTTCTCGAATATCTTACGAATATGAATGTTTAGAAATATATTTAAAGGTTAGTAATCACTATATTTTGATCTCATCGGAGTTCACTTAGTCATTGCACATACTCATAGACTTCATTGCAAACAGCACACAATAATGATAATCAATAATTTTCATTTTAAAATATATAAGTGAGATACATGGAAGTGTGATTGGTTTATTGGCTTATCCGGATTGAGTTCATTGCAAACATTATAGAAGAATATTTTTTTTTAATGAATAAATGACACATGAATGTGTGCTTGGGCTTGTAGGCTACGTAACATCTATTATTGAGTGTCTTTGATGTAGGATAATTTAAAGAGGTATCTAAATCCTACATATGAGGGAGGACCTATGAATTGATATCACTATGAAATGAATTTATAATTCAGTGAGAATATATTAAGAATAATTCAGAAGTATGGAGAGAAGAGTTTAGATGAAAAGATAATATATTTATTTATATATTATTAATGAATGAGACAATAGTTATGAAGAGGAAAAGAATAGGTATAATGTTAAATAGCTTAGATGATGATGGAGTTATGATAGAGATGATAACAGTGAATGTGATGAGAAGAGATATAGGATTGAAGATATAAAATAGATGTTATAAGTAAGAGGAGAGGAAATATGGAATAGAGAATATTATCGGAATAGTGATAGGAAGTATGAACGAGAAGAGATTATATATAATAATATAGAAATAGGGAGAGAAAAGACAGAATAGGTGGACAGGGATATCTATATACATAATAGAATTGGTGTCCGGCGAAGCTCTTTTTTCTTCCGACTTTACCCCTCTTTATACATAAATTACTGTCATAACTTACTATGTCAATTACTATTATATTTGTATGATAAGTTACATTAGTAACATTCTCTCTCCCCGACTCTCTTTTTTTCTCTCTCCCAGACTCTCTTTTTTCTCTCTCCCCGACTCTCTTTTTTTTCTCTCCCTGCAAACCTCCGGAGAACTGAAGAAGAGGTAGGTTTTCCGATTTTCGTTTCGAGCTCTCTCTCTCTCTCTCTTTCTGATTTTCTCTCTTTCTGATTTCGTTTTTCACTTTTCTGATTCCTTTTTTCTCTCTCCCCGACTCTCCCCCTGCAACCTCCGAGAACTAAAGAAGAAGAAGGTTGATTTTCAGATTTTCCTTTCGAGCTCTCTCTCTCTCTTTCTGATTTTATCTCTTTTTGATTTCGTTTTTCATTTTTCTGATTCCTTTTCCGGAGTTCTCATTTTTCGTTTTTCCTAAAATGATTTCGTTTTTCGTTTTTCCTATTTTCCTGATTTTTTGGCTCATTTTTGTCGAAATCTACTTCATCCGATTTCATGGGTTAGGTTTTCGATTTTCGTTTCGAGCTCTCTCTCTCTCTCTCTTTCTGATTTCATTTTTCATTTTTCTGATTCCTTTTCCGGAGTTTTCCTTTTTCGTTTTTCGTTTTTCATTTTTCATTTTTAGAAATCGTAAAATGATTTCGTTTTTCGTTTTTCCTATTTTCGTGTTTTTCCGATTTTTGTTTTATTGATTTTTGTTGTTCATTTTCCTTGAAATCTTCTTCCAATTTCATGGGTGATGAACTTATTTCATGGTATGAGTTGACTCACACGGCGGAGATGATGGATGGAGACGGTAGATTGGCGACGAGAGATACGGTCGAGGCTGAAACATCTGGGCGTGTTGTTTAATCTTTTTCTTCAATCATACTGTCCGTGAGCTCTTCTCGGCTTCCGGAGGATGAGGAATCTTCAGGGATCAGCTCTTCGGCTTCGCTACTGATTTTAGGAGAATTATAAGGTAGAATTGGATTTTAGGAGTAGTTGGAGAAGAATCCGTGGACGATGGATCAAGCCACGTTGGAGTGCATCAAGAATGGCGGCCAAGATATCCTCAGTAAGGTTAAGCTGGATGACCAGCGGCGTGGGAGAGTGCCTAAGAAAAATCGAGCCCTGGGAAATAAAAATCGAGAAATAAAAATCCGCGGGTACAAAACACAAGAATGGAAATACAAAACACTCTCTTTTTTTCTCTCTCCCCCACTCTTTCTTTTTCTCTCTCCGTGACGCTCTCGGTTGCAACCTCGCAACCTCCTGAAGAAGAAGGTAGGTCTCTCTCTCTCTCTCTCTCTCTCTCTCTCTCTCTCTCTCTCGATTTTCCCGAGAACATCGATTTTGGTAATCCGTTTTTTGTACTCCGAAAGTCCGATTTTGGTACTCCGATTTTCGTTTCCGATCAAAAACATTTAGCGATTTTGAATATGATTTT
Organism: Lemna minuta; assembly: GCA_024174645.1. Lineage (NCBI taxonomy): Eukaryota > Viridiplantae > Streptophyta > Magnoliopsida > Alismatales > Araceae > Lemna > Lemna minuta. The sequence continues at coordinate 15,461,530 of CM044110.1, read as the reverse complement.
TGATAATCATTCCGCCTGGAGAAGCAAGATCCGCGAACAGCGATCGTGAGGTGATTTCGCCGGCGAACAGCGATCGTCAGGTGACAAAGAAATGAAAATCAGAAACGAAATGGAATTTCTAGGTTTCTAGGTGGACTATTCTCCGCTCACGCACTGGAATTTCCATTTCTTCACAAAGAAATGGAAATGCAAGTGGATGAATCAGAGACCTCTACTCAGAAATGGAAATGCAAGTGGATGATTATGCGGTTTCTGATGCAAAACGACTAAAATTGACATCGACGATCGACTATAAGGAGGCAGTTGGGGAGAACCAGGTTACTCCAGTTGACTATTCTTCATTGGCTGAGTGTTTGACCAGCTTAATTCTTGAAGGAAAGCTTTACTCAGTTATTGATGCAAGAAATATTCACGGAATTTATCATATACCCCCAAGTAGTGATCTTGGGCAATCCCGGTTGAAGCAGTTTCAGAGACGAGTGGATTTTACTAAGAATAGAAGGGGGAATGCTAATGTTTGGTATGGATGGATGGCAGCTTTGGAGTGGGCATTCATCTGACTCTAGCAAATCGGTCTAATATTAGGTATTTTGAACCTATAATTGTCCTTATATATATTTTTGTCTTTCGTGCAATATTTACCAAAGTTAAATATTGAGATAGAAATAGAAAATGTGAGAGAAAAGGGGGGCAGAGAGCAGTAAGAGAGATTGAGACAGAGAGGATGAGAGTGAGAGGGGAAGAGAGAGGTTTTGGGCCGCTTTCGACGAGACCTTCTCCAACTTTCCCCGAAGTAATCTCTCTTATTCCCAAATTTTTTACCTTTCAATCTTTCTCAAAAAAAAAATAATCTGAAAGATATTGTTGTGTAATGTTCTTTCTTATTCCAGACTGGCCAACCTCCCCGAGAAATTCCAAAAAGAGCTCGAAGATCCAGTGAGCAGGTAATCTTAATTTTTTTAATGGTTTTTCAATTCTTTCATTTACCGTTGTTATTTGTCTACTTACCGGCAGGAGAAGGACAAGAACTCAGATTTGTCGGTGAAAATCAGAGAAGTTTTTGGGCCGCACAGTTTGGGAATTCTGTCCGTTGCCGATGTACGTTGAAAGTTCTTCTCTATGTCCCTCCTGCTGTCCTTTTCTCCATCTCTCTCTCTGTCTCTCACTCATTTGCTTCTTAATTTCAATGATCTCTCTCTCCCTTATTTGTTTCTTGATTTCTATGATCTCTCTCTCTCTCTTTGTCTTTAGCTTTGTCATTTCTCACTCACTGTGATCTATCTCTTTCTTTGTCTTTAGCTTCTTCATCTCTCATTTCTGTGATGTCTCTCTCCCTCTTCTCTCTCTCTCTCTCTGTCTTTAGCTTCCTCATTTCTCTCTCACTGTGATCTCTTTCTCTGTTTTGTCTATTTAGTGCACAGTTTTTTTATTCCGCATTTCCGTGATCTCTCTCTCTCTCTCTACCTCTCTCTTAATACATCTTCTGATTCTTATATTATGTTTCATCCTTAATTTGAGGTTCTTGAATTTCCCTCGCTTCGACGAGACCTTCTCCAACTTTCCCCGAAGTAATCTCTCTTATTCCCAAATTTTTTACCTTTCAATCTTTCTCATAAAAAAAAAAACTGAAAGATATTGTTGTGTAATGTGCATTCTTATTCGAGACTGGCCAACCTCCCCGAGAAATTCAAAAAGAGCTCGAAGATCCAAGAGGACAGGTAATTCTTAATAATGGTTTTTCTCGATCCTTGATGTTCCTTATGTTAACGAGGCAAATGATAGGTACAACTTTGGGTGGAGCAATGGAAGAGAGAGACTAGAGTTAGGAAAACTTGGTCTGAGTCTCACACTAGATCTAAATGTGTGCATTCATTTCACTTATTATCCCAACAAATTTTGACGGTATTTATCTTTCTGCTCCTGAGAAAAAGCATATTTTTATTAAATACGTTCAAAGGGTCTTTCCACGCTAATCCAATTTTTGATATTCCCACAACTGATTTGTCTCTCATTCATAGGTACGGGGGAATTCATTTTCATTAAATCGATATACTATTTTTAATTGAATTTTTATATTTTGTTTCTGGGTACTATTTTCTGATATCAATTTCTGATTTAGGTGAGATTTCTAAATCTCCGCGTCTCGTCGAGAGACCTCGATTCAGGCGTATTTGACCTCTTCGTGATCCGTGCCTCCATTTGAGCTCGACTCTCGGAGCTCACCTGCAAATTTAGGTGATTTTGAATGACACTCTCTTGCAGATCGAGTAGACACTAGAATTTGAATGATAGCTTAGATACTTTAGCTTACATGCATTTGAATGATAGTGATATGATAGGTTACATTGGTAATAGTGATAGGTTACATTGGAAATCTCCCCCCGACTCTCTCTTTTTCTCTCTCCCCGACTCTCTCTTTTTCGTTTCGGCCTGCATTTCCGTCTGGAGGCATTTCCGTTCTCCGTTGGAAGGTAGGTTTTCCGTTTCCACCTCTCTCTCTTTCCGATTTTTGTTTTCCTCATTCCTTTCTCTCTTTCCGATTTCCGTTTTCGTTTTTGTTTTTCTCACTTTCGTTTCTCATTTTTCTCATTCTTTTTCCGATTTCCGGAGATTTCTGATTTTCGTTTTTCATTTTCGTGGATCTTTGCGTGGATCTGTTTCACCTACTTTAAAAGGAACGAAGCCTACACGTTCCGATCAGCAAATCACTGTATTGTAATTACAGGTATTATAATTTTCTCTGTTAGTTTCCTATTGATTTATATTGCAATTGAGGATTTTTTCGTCGCAAGCGAGAGAAAACAGCTGTGCTTCTCTCCAGAACAGAATCTTTCCATTCTTCATCCCCCGATCTGTTTCAGATTGGGTAGATACTATCTATAAACATAATAGAATAGGTTTTTCAGTGTGGCGAAGCTCTTTTTTCTTCCGTTTTTACCCCTCTGTATAGCTTATATATACATTATTATATGAATTTCAATGAGGGTTACATTAGTATATACCGATAGCTTTCTCTCTTCTTTTCTCTCTCCCTCACTCTTTCTTTTTCTCTCTCCCTGACTTTCTCTCTCCTCGCAACCCCTGAAGAAGAAGGTCCTCGCAACCTCCTCAAGAAGAAGGTCCTCGCAACCTCATGAAGAAGAAGGTAGGTCTCTCTCTCTCTCTCTCTCTCTCTCTCCCCGACAGTCTATACATTTTCGTTTTTTTCCATTTTCCATTTTCTCCGATTTTCATTTTTTCATTTCCGTTTCCGGTTTTGGTATTTTCGTTTTTAGTATTTCTCTCGGTATTTTCGTTTTTCGTTTTTCGTATTTTCCGGTTTTCGTTTTTCCGATTTTGTTTTTTTCAATTTTGTTTTCCGATTTTCCGGTTTTCCGATTCCGATTTCGATTCCGATTTCGTTTTCCGTTTTTTTCAAAATTATTTTCATTTTTCGAATTCTTGATGTATTTTCGTATTTCCGATTTTCGTTTTCCTGATTTTCCGATTTTCGTATTTCGGATTTTCATTTCTTTCGTTTTTCATTTTCCCGATTTTCCAGTTTTCGTTTTTCCGATTTCGTTTATTTCCATTTGTTTTCCGATTTTCCGATTCCGATTTCGATTCTGATTTCGTTTTCCGTTTTTTTCCGATTTCGTTTTTTTCATTTTGTTTTGAGATATAAGAGAACATCTCTACACGTAAGAAAGAGTCATTCGTGTAGACGAAAATAGATGCCCTGCATTCTTAATTCGAAATATTTCAGGAGGGAGCAGCTGGAAAGTGCCAAAACCGCGGACCCCAGTAATCTCGTGATGTTTACCCTCGAGTTCATTTATCGTATCCCGGAGGGTAATCTATCGGGGTTTTTTCAGCTCGTGGAATGCTTCTCGCTGGAGATGGTTCATCACGGTAAAATGCACGGCTTTATGCGGTAAGTAATGCATTTTGTTAATCAATAACTTTTTGTCACATCAGTCGAACTAAGGAGAGAATTTACCCTTCTCCATCCCAGAGAGAATTTTCGAAGGAGGAAGAGAGAGGAATGGTGGATTAGGTGAAATAAAAGTTGTGGATAAGGTTTTTTAGAATCCCGGCTCTCGAGAAACTTATATCATAGAATGTCGAGAGAAACGGATCCGTTTAACTTGCAGCAGCGTCCTTTTCTCTATACTAAATTGATGAATGTTCTCAGGATGTACTGGGCAAAGAAAATCCTAGAATGGACTAGCGGACCTCAGGAAGCTCTTGCCATTGCTCTTTACTTGAATGATAAGGTATGCCCTTGAAAGAGGCACGGAGAGAGGGTGAGAGGAGAGTATCCCATGATTTATATGACATAATGTCCAGAGAAGCCAAAGAAAGTAGAGAAAAATAAAGAGAAAGAGGGAAAGATTGAGAGACAGAGAGACTAGGCATCCCTTGATTAATTTGTCAACATGGACAGGTAGATAGATGGAGAGGAATACATTGAAAGAAATCAAGAGATACTCTGTCAGGCAGTAAGGGATGAGCCCACAATTAATTTCTCAGTGACTGATTGGAGGGAGGGAGGGAGGGAGAAAGAGCGAGCGAGAGAGAGAGAGAGAGAGAGAGATTGAGTAATGGGATTCTGAAGTTAAAACTGGGGTAGATTAGGGATTAGTTTAAACTGAGACTTCCCCACATGGAATTATATTTTCTGTAATTTGTTGTGTTGGTGGAGACATGTTATTTTTTTTATCAAAAATCTTTTCATCTCCCGATCTGTTTCAGATCGGGTAGATACTAGTATTATGATAAAGAAATAAAGAGAGATAGACGGAGAGAATAAATAAAAACGTAAGCAGAGAGTAAGGAGAACAGAGAAGGAACGAGGAAAATAGGTAGAAAAATGAAGGATGATAGGAAATATGATGGAGACGAGAGAAAGTTTAATGGTCAACGTGGACTTATAGAGGATCCTAGGAGAAGAACTATTACACACGATAAGATGAGAGGAAGAATACCTGATGGAAGGGAAAAAGCGATGCTCCCGAATCGCTTCATTGGTCCGGATATTCCTCGGTTTGCTTCAGACGTGAAGTGGATGAAAGCGACAGAAATGGGGGGAGAACAGATAGGAGGATAGAATCGGAGAGAAGAGTTGCGGACGGGAGAATGGTGGAGTTACGGGGAAGAACACCAAACACAAAAGGGTAAACGAACCCAGAGGTAACCAAATTTTCATAAACAACTACCTTTTTCTTCTATTACAATCGTCTCTTTTATAGGAAGAAAGAGCGGTTTCGAAAAGAGAGAATTTAGTCAACGGTCATTTACGGAACTTCTCGCGGACCGTCTCGCGTCTCTTCGGTTTTCGGTTTTGCAGGATTGACGATCGCGGAATCGTTTGAATCGTGTGTTGACGCGTGGTAAGTGGCGGTTCTCCTATTGAAAGAAGGTCTCGAAAGAGGTGAGTTAATATCGCCGGTGCTTTGTCTTCCATGGAGGAGAGGTACGTATAGTCATTTGCAGATAATTCCTTTTGGTAGGAAGCGTTTGCCCGTGGCAATGTGGAATCTCCATTTGCAGGTATTGACTTGCGGTTGGCTCTCGCGACGGGGTAGAGGGGGCGCACGACGTCTCGTGCATAGTCAAGATGACATCTTCTCTAGGCGATTCATCTTCACGATTCATCAGATACGACCGACGGTCGACGGGGATGGATGAAGTCTCTTTGCGTGTTTTCATGTGCCGACGATGGACGGTGGTTGAAAGGTGAAACTTCAGCTTCCTCTTTCTTATGATGACGCAACTGATGAGAAAATTCTCCAGAGTCTGGTGATTGTCTGAGTTTTCACAGAGACATGAATAGCTCGGTCATACCAAGGGAAGGCTCTCCATTCATTAACGCTTCACCGTAAGGAGCTCAAAAGACTCCTTCCTTTAGAGATGCATTACTTGTTTCCCAGATAGTTTGCCACAGAGGCTGGACCAAACGTGGTTATTCCTGGCTGATGATATCGGGAAAGATCTGGTTGATCATGCTTTCTGGAAGTTCAAGCCTGCTGCCTTCATAATCGGTGAGATGTTATCATGCATGATGTAGTCTTCTATGTTGGAGGTTTTTCTAAGCTCTTCGTGGGCATTTCTTCATTGATGCATTCTTTACGTGGACTCCACTAACATACCAATTTGAAGAGGTCTTCATGATTATCTTCTCCATTGATAAATGCATGATTTTATTCATGCAAAGGCTTTGTCTTGATGATGTTCTTCATAAGGTATCCTCAAGCTGAGTTACTTTCTTAATGGCTTTGATCTTTGAAGATGTTGTATTTCATAAGAAATAGATCTCTCCTATCATTCTAACTAAGGGTGGTCTTCAAAGACAAGGAATTAGAAATCAAGGATGTTCCTACTATTGTTTCTTGAGATCATTATTCATAATTATATAAGGTTCCTATGATATAGTGGAGAAGGTTTGGAAAATAGGGAACCTATATCAAAAGAAAAGGGGTGGTTGACTTGGTCCACTCAAGGACTTCTAGGTTTCTAAAGATAAGACTAATTTCTTTTGACCAAGTCAATCATTAGATCAGTGTAAAATAAGAAGAGGAGGGAAAATAAATCCCTTAAGATCTACTCTCTCTTTAAGTATTCAGAGAGGTCTTCTTCATCCATTTAATAAATGGATAATTTTTCAAGTGGGTGGATAAGGAGGAGGAGGAGGAGGATAGGTTCACTTAGAACCCTTGTGTTCATGTATTTTTAAAATAATTCTCCATCAGTCTTGTTCACTGTGTAGCTCTAGAAATGACAATGGTGCACAAAAATTGTCTAATACTTTGTGCATGAAAAGATTTATTACATGTGCTAGATAAGGCACACACATCTCTTCACTACAAGATATGTGCACGCGCTTCAATTTCTTGGCAAGCAACTGCATCATCTTCTTGTTATTAGAGGCACTATCAATTGTAATCGCACAAACTTGCGTGAAAGTAAATAAAGTTTGGATGTTTTCCATTTTTCATCAAAGAAGTAAAGAATTATAAAATTAAGACTACAATGCACTTTAGAGGGAAATGCAAAATCTGGTAGTGCCTTCAATACAATTGACAAAACATGATCGTGTAGTCGTTAAAACATTTGTCCAAGAATTAAAATTAAAATCAAAATAACTTAAAATGAGGATTAATCATTCTTAATCTACTATAGAGGCAAGGGTTGTATCCACCGATAAGTGGGATGTGTTCTTGAGATGCTTTAGAATTTGATCGAATTGGATAATGAATTAGGGTGAGAAATTAAAGGGGAAAATATATACATTTAAAAAGAAGATTCAGAGATCTATCAATGGAATTAAAAATCACTCAAATTGAATCTATATTCATAGAGTAATCGAAGAGTAGATTAAGAGAGAGAATATAGCTTAAGAAGACAAAGAAAATGATAAAATTGATAAAATTCACTTAATCTAAGGTTCAAAATTAAAATCTAAAATTAAATGATGATAGATTGGGGATAATATACAAAAATTACCCCAAAATTATACTTACATTGGTCCAATTAATTGCTAGCTTGAGGCTTTTCATTTCCTAATTTTAAAAACAGATGTTTTATTTCGCACCCTTCCTCACCCCTCGCATGTGCATGCAGTTGTCATTGCTGATAGATGCCCTTGCCGTCATCAGTGCTTGCCCTCGCCGAAGCTTGCTTTCACCATCGTCAGTGTACATGTCCTTGGCACCGTTGAAGCTTATCCACCCTATCCTGCATCAATCAAGGCAGCTTACTCAACAATCTATAAAAATAAGGGTCATAAAAAATTCAGAAAATCAGAAGACGATAAGTAGATCAAGATTATCACCATGTAATTATCAGAATATAGACAGCAAAATCATTCCACTTAACCACTAAAAGCATAAAGACAAAGATTATTCCACGTCACCATCAAGAACCTTCTATAATTTGAATGATGAATACAAGATGCTCGATAGAATGCTTCAATAAGAATCTCCAAGATGAATATTGCAAATAACAAAATAGTAGCCATTAACGGCTCTGAATAGTAGCCAAATAACCATCGAAATTACGTAACAGTTATCTTTCTTTGAACAATAGAAGATCGCAGTTCTCTCTTCCTTCTCAAGTCTTTCTCCACCGCAAAATTCTTACACTCACCACTACTGGTGGCTGTTCTCACTGTCGATACCGGTATGTCATCTCGGCTGGACATATATGCTCTGCGATACCTCGATGGGAAGAATATGGTCCTCCTCTTGACGGCCATCGAAATGTTTTTTCGACAGGACCCCTCGGCCCTCCAATGGTCCTTTTAGGCCCGACTAACTTGACTTGACAACGCGTCTCGCCAAGCCCAGTTCAGCTTGCCAAGCATGCGGTTATGTATTCAAGGCCATGCTTTATTTGGGAATGGCGATCCGATCACATCGCCTAGATCATGAACGAAATTTGGCTAATCGTCGAAGTCGATTGATAGACCTTTATGGACCGCTACCAGGTCGACGGTTGCCAAACACTTACATTTAGTCCAGTTGGCGCCCGCGTCGTGTCCACGTCAGCAAACGTGTCCACGTCAGCAAACGTGTCCACGTCAGCCGCCTCCCTCCCTCCATCCCTCCCTCCCTCTCTCTCCCGCCTCCGTCTCTCTCCCTCCCTCCCTCCCGCTCTCTCCCGCCTCCGTCTCTCTCCCTCCCTCCCTCCCTCCCTCTCTCTCCCGGCCTCCTCTCTCCCTCTCTCCTCCTCCCTCCCTCCCTCTCTCCCCTGCCTCCCGTCTCTCTCCCTCCCTCCCTCCCTCCCTCTCTCTCTCCTCTCTCCTCTCTCCCTCTCTCCCTCTCTCCCTCTCTCTCCCCGGCCTCCCTCCCTCCCTCCCTCTCTCTCCCGCCCTCCCTCCCTCTCTCTCCCGGCCTCCCTCCCCCTCTCTCTCCCGGTCTCCCTCCCTCGCTCGCTCCCGCGTCCCGCCCTCCCCCCTTCCCTCTCTCTCTCCCTCCCTCCCGCCCTCTCTATCTCTCTCTCCCGCCCTCTCTCTACCGCCCTTCCCCCTCCCTCTCTCTCTCCCTCCCTCCCTCTCTCATCTCTCTCTCCCACCCTCTCTCTCCCGGCCTCCCACCCTCTCTCTCCCGGCCTCCCTCCCTCCCTCCCTCCCTCCCTCTCTCCTACCGGCCTCTCTCCCTCCCCTCTCTCTCCCGGCCTCCCTCTCTCCCTCTCTCTCTCCCGGCCTCCCTCCCTCCTTCTCTCCCTCCCTCTCTTTCCTCTCCCTCCCTCTCTCTCCCGCCCTTCCTCCTCTCTCTCTCCTCTCCCTCTCTCTCCCCGGCCTCCCTCCCTCCCTCTCTCTCCCGGCCTCCCTCCCTCCCTCTCTCTCCCCGTCTCCCTCCCTCGCTCGCTCCCGCGTCCCTGCCCTCCCCCTTCCCTCTCTCTCTCCCTCCCTCCCGCCCTCTCTATCTCTCTCTCCCGCCCTCTCTCTACCGGCCTCCCTTCCTCCGTCCCTCCCTCTCTCTCCCTCCCTCCCTCCGCATGGCATGGGAGAGAGAGGGAGGGAGGGAGGCAATAGTATCATTGAGAACTTGAGAGAGCTTTTGAGGGATTTCTAGATGATGGGTCTGTCTCTACAGAGATACTAGAAGACTCAAATCTGGAATCTCTTCGAGATGGATGAGAGGGCTCGAGAGCCAGAAGTGTGGGATTCATTCCTTGGAAGTTGGTCGGAGTTTTGTCTTGTGCTTTTCTTCACATATTCTTGTCCTGCTCCTCTATTTTTCTCCATTTACGAATCTTTTACTCTAATCCTCTATCAGAAGTCCGGAAGATGAGGGATATTTCCTGACAGTTTGAAAGAGTTGAACAGGATTCTTCAAAAGTAACTTCAAAAATTTCCAAACGAGGCAATGGAATATCGAAAACAATGACCAACGAGTTGAGAATATGAGACAACAAAACGGATGATCGATGCGGAGAGCAGGATGAGGATGAAATATTTTAAGTCTCAAGAACCGATTTATATTTAGGAGAAAAAAAATGATAACACTTAGAATGAATTTAACGGTTTCATCCCTCGTCAGTGCAACGTTTACAAGGATTCGTCTAAAAATTATCTGGACTGATCAGATGTCCGCGTCCACCTCTCTTCTCCCCCTCACGCTGCTGTCAACGCGGATGCGCTTGTACCAGCTTGCGCAGATGACGTAGCCGAGCAAATCTGCCGCCGTGAGGGCCGCAAGGAGGAAGAAGAACTTGTCGAGGTGGCCGACGTTGAGGTTCCTCGGAATCCACCCGGGCCTGGTCCCTTTCTCCGTCACGTCCTCCACGACACTGACCAGCATGCTGCTGAAGTAATTCCCGAAGGACATGGATGCCATGCAGAGGGAGAGAGAGGGAGGGAGGGAGGGGAGAGAGGGAGAGAGGAGGCCGGAGAGAGAGGGAGGGAGGGGAGAGAGGGAGAGAGGAGGCCGGGAGAGAGAGGGAGGGAGGGAGGGAGGCGGCTGACGTGGACACGTTGGCTGATGTGTACATGATGCGGGCGCCAACTGGACTAAATTTCAGTCGATGTCAGCGGCTGGGATAGATTGAGGAAAGAGGAAAAAGTATGGGATACATGGGGCGAAAACAAAAGTTTGGGATAGATTATGGAAAACCTTAAAAGTTCGGGATAGCTGGGGCTATTTACCCAATTGAAAAATAGAATCAGAGTGGCGATCGATGATCCTTGTTCAATGATCGAATCGATCGGAGTTCGATGATCGCTGATTGGGTTCCCTGTGTGTGATATTATCTCAGCCGTTGATTATACGAGGTTTAGAGATCCAGCCGTCGGATAACTGTTATGATTATTATATTTTCCCCGGATATCATTCAGGAATGAAGCCCTAGATTGGTCGGCGCTTTAAGGATCTCGTGCTCTCCGCAACGATGGTATACACTCTCTGAAATCCTAATGTTTTTCTTCATTACCTGTCATCGCGTTCATTATTGTTGTTTCCGCTTGCAAATTTCTCGCGCCAAAACCCTAGGGCTCTTTTTTATTTCGTTTTGATGTTTCTGCGGCAGATTGATATTTGAGATCGAATGTCTTCTTCATACCGATATTTGAGGTTTGGGGATGATTACAGAGGCAAAGCTTGCTGTCCACCAATAGTTTTTATTTAGATTAATCTCCTCTATCTGAGCGAATGCCTAGACGATTTAACCTGGACATTATAACCGCAAGGAGTCAAAATGCCTTTAATAACGATAAAGAATAGGTTTCGATTGATTAATAGTTTCACTACGTTATTATTTGGTTCATACGAACTCTTTGGATTTGCAAGATTGATAACGATGAGTTGATTCTTGCGTTATGGGTTTGCGCGCATTTCTCTTTTCTGAGATGATCTAATCAGGAAATTACTATGGGCCGGGTTATCATTATTCTGTATCCTGTATGCGCACATTGTATTGAAATGGAGAAATTACTGTATTCTATTTCAATTTTTTATTGGCTGTTCTACTAGGAACGAATGATCACAGTCGGCTAAGAATTCCTGATTTGTAATCTAGGTTAACGTTCCAAAGACCAAGAAGACCTATTGCAAAGCTTGCAAGAAGCACAATCTGCATAAGGTGACCCAGTACAAGAAGGGCAAGGACAGCATTTCCGCTCAAGGAAAGCGAAGATATGACAGGAAGCAGTCCGGTTATGGAGGTCAAACAAAACCTGTCTTCCACAAGAAGGTGGAGCCAACTTCTCAAACACCTAAACTTATTACATTTTGGGTTTTCTATGGTTTCCGTATATTTGTATTGGCGTCAGAGTTTAGATACTGGCTTTTTCAATGATCACTAGCGGGTAAGAGGAAGACATCAGATTTTAAAGCAATTTTTGTCTGTCTGTTTCTCTACTCTCTTTTCTCTTCCTGTCTTTCTCTAAATTCTCAATTTAATTGATGTCTCCTCTCGCTTGGATTGATTTCTGCCTTAATCTGGTTTCTCGCTTTATTTCTTTTTTCTTTCCACTTTCTGGCTCTCAGTATCCTGTCTCATTATCTTTCATTGTTTTCTATGCTTGCTTTCTCCCTCCTCTCCCTCTCCAATTCTTAATTTTCTCTATCCCCTCTTTATCTTTGTCCTTTCTCCTTTCTCCTTCCTCCCTCCTCCTCTCTTTCCTCTCTTATTGTTTTTTCTCCTTGCTCCTCTCTCTCTATCCCTTTACTCGTTCTTTCTCTCTCTCTCTCTCTCTTTCCTGTCTCTCTGTTGAAACCTTTCTTATTTTTTCTGTCCCTTCTTGTCTCTTCTTTCTCACTCCTTTTCTCTCTCCTCTTTCTCGTTGTTCTCTTTTCTTCTTGGCTATCTGTTCCCCTCTTTCTTTTCTCCCTCTCTCTCTTTTTCTCCCCCATATTTTTATGTTTTTCTTGTTGCTCCCGTACTCCCTCTCTTATTTCTCCCGCTTCTCTCTATCTTTCTTTACTCTGTATCTTTTCCCTTGATCTCTTACTATCCTCTATCTCTCTTTTGCCCTCTCACCCTCCCTATACTTTTTCTTCTCTATCTTTCTCTTATCCTTCTCTCCCTGCTCTCCTTGTTTTTCTTTATCCTCCCTCTGCCATCGCCTTCTCTCTCTTTTAAAATTTCTTGTTTCTCCTTATCTCTCCCACATTTCGCACTCCTTTCTTAAATTTTTGCCCTCTGTATTTCTGTCATCTGTCTCTTGCTTCTTCTCTCTGTCTTTCTATCTCCACTCTTTCCTTCAAATCTGAATTTCTTGCTTCTTATCTGTCTTTGATTTTAATGATCTCATGATGCAAACGGTTATTACTGATCAGGTCTAAATTTTTGCAATTGTTATACCACATAATTATTTACCAAAATGCCCCTAGTCTCATATGTATATTACATAACCCTGGCAACATGGTTTGATCTGTTTTTGATATTGATCAGGCAAAGACCACGAAAAAGATTGTGCTTAAGCTGCAGTGCCAAGGATGCAAGCACTACTCACAGCATGCTATCAAGGTCAGGATTTCCTGTTCTGGATTAAGTCCCTTTAATTTTTTTGACAAAATGCATTTGAGATCACATCTGGGATTCTGCAGAGGTGCAAACATTTCGAGATTGGAGGAGATAAGAAGGGGAAGGGGACGTCACTCTTCTAGCCAATCTTGAGCTCCAATAGAGGTTGTTGGATTGTCTCTTTTGGTTTCTTCAACATTAGCATTTTTGTTTAGGTGGATCGTGTGATTGATTGAGCAAATTTTGAGCAGAAATATTGATTTCATCATCAAAATGTTTGTGGAAATTTTGGGTGCCCTGGCACACTTACATCCTGGAATCTAGAAGAAGACGGGCATGCTTGATAGAGAATGGATAGGAAAAAACAAGAATAAAACGACACTCCTGGCACTACGATTTGAAACTAATGGGTATGCATGTTGTTTTAGATGTCTTTAAAACAGGAAAAAAACAGTTGGACGCTAGATGGGGCCCATTGGGATGCTTTGAATCAGACTACATGGGTAAGAATCCCCACCCCAGGCACTTACCCCCAACCCATCCCCTCACGAAATGCACACACTCTCTCTGTCTTCCAGTCCCCCTTCATAAAGTCTGTACCCTGAAAATATTAATTGTCTAGGGAGGGTTTTGATGGCGCAGAAATGACAAAAATACTGCTGATGTAGTGTGGTTGAATCGATGCTTTTAATGAGATTTGAGGCATTCAATTACTGATACATTTTGAAATGGGCTATTTTTCTTAATCTATTGATCTCAGATGGATATATCATCAGACATGGATGATTAGTCATGTCTATTTATTAATAACACCTAAAATCACTAAATTCATTGTATAATTAACCAAATATTTCAATCGATGTGCAATCAAATGTCGCCATAAAGTTTACATAGAAATCAATCATAATCATGATACAAATTCACAATCAATCGTCATGATACAAAATGGTTTACATAAATCAATTGAAGTATCACAACAACCGCTGAGCAAAACTGTAGAGAGAGGGAAATTACAACGAACGGGCTCGCGCACATGGACCGATCTTTCCTTTGCTGTGCTTATGAACTTTTCGGACCGCTAGTGTTTTAGCGTGTCCATGTTTATCTCTCTCCCCTTTTGGGGTTTCTTAGTGGATCCTTGATGTAGGATATCTTGAAATGATGTTATGCATGAAGATAATGATGTAAGTATAGAAATATGAGGGAGAAATGAGTGAAATATAATATGAATATCTATTGATGCTAATTATGAAATAATCCTACAAATATATGAGTACCTATGAATGATATCATAAGGGAATAATTATTTATATTAGTGAGGAAATAATATATGGTAGTTTCGAAGATAATAGAGTAGTGTAATAGAAATAATAAGGATGCCTTGATTGAGAGATAAATGGAGAAATTGATAAATTTATTTAATTAAGAGGATTAAAGTTATTATGATGTTATAATGTGGAATAGATATATAATCCTTAATACGGAAGATAGAATATAGATCAGTGAAGAGCTGGAGAAGAATGATTCGGAAAATGGTAGTGAGGATAATGATGAGGAACGTGAATATGTTAGAGAAGAAATAAGGATCAGATGTTAAATGAGTTAATTAATGGAAAGGAAGATTAATGTGGAGAGGGTATAGAATGGATATTATTGATATTGGGGACTATCTTAAGATAATTTTGGATATTAATTTAAGGAATAGAATAGATAAGGAGAAGGAATCAATGTTGGACTTATGATATTAAAGAGGAACTATTCAACACTATGAAGAGAGTGCGATGATGAATACCTGACTGGGATGAGAAGACAATGCTCTTGAAGTTGCCAAATGATGGAAGATCTCCTCGGTTAGTCTCTAACAGGAAGTGGTTGAAAGCCACAAAATGGGAGGGAGAAAAGAATAGGGAGATAGAAATTTCAGAGTGAGAGATTGCGCAAGCGGCATGAGAAATCACAAGAACACAAAGCGTGTTCGAAACAAGGAAAAACCTTTCATTCATAAACAACAACAACTCTTTTCTTTGTCTTACAATTTTCCATTTTTAAGACTTATAGAGAAGGAGAACTAGACGATAAGACACGTCGCGGTGTTATCACTTGCGCTTGGACAGTTACGCCGGTTCAGATAAATTAATGTGTTTTAAGGAATCCGTGAGGGCCGTCTGGTGAGTTCTGAGTTTGTGATGATGATGACAATCGTGGGATTGTCACAATGCGTACATGGAGTTGGAGTCAATCCGAGATTTCCAAAGCAATTGCTCTCTGCGCGCACGTTGATGTAGCCGTGAAAGATATGTGATGACGACGTTCACGGGTATGGGTCGACGGGGTAAGTTGAGCTCCGTCTTATGGAGTCCTCTGTCGAAAAGGTTTCCTGTCGTCATTTTCCTGTCTTTTGAAATCCTCTGTCGGACGGGTTGGTGATGTGGAAAGCCTCCATTCGAGAGGTTCATGTCCCACGATCGGATCACACTTGGGACGTTCTGTTAGCTTCTTGTCATCAGGGTGAGGCGACGGAGAGAATTCAGGAGACTCTTGGTCAGTGAAGATCGCATTCTAGGTGAGGTGTTTTCATTGGTGATAAGGGGTCACCAGGCTTTGATTTTTTTTCTAGTCTTCTTGCAGATCACCATGGTAGCTAAAGAAAGGGCAGAGATGGGTGATTCTTGATAACATGTTAAATAAACATGATAAAACATGATTCTTGATTCATATTAAGGCATAAATGATTTCATTTTCATGCATGTTATCATATTTATGTATATTTTTCTATAATTCCATGAAAAAGTCATTATAATCTCAAAAATACTTTAAATTAGGGTTAAATATGATGATTGAAAGATAAATAATTTAATAACCCATCTTTACTTGAGATTATCGATGTTTTTAAAGTTAAAATAATGAGAGAAATCAGTTTAAAGACATTTATTTACATTTTCTTAAGTTAAAAACTTTAAAGAATAAATGTGTTTTTGAAATGAAAATTTAAACTCTCATTATTTATTAATTTTGACTCTTTAGAATGATAGATAATTAAATTTTGGATCAAATGAAAGAAATTTGGATTAGTTTGGAGTTATATTTTGACAAATATGAAATTTCTAATTTTTAGGGATTTTTTTGGATTTTTCTGAATTTATTTTCGATTTTTAAGTGATTAAAACAATTAAAAAAAGAGGAAAAAGGGGATTTATTTTTGTGTGGGACCCACGTGGATGCGACGTGGCACTCAGGGCCACGTGGCAAAGCCATGCGAACCCATGCAAGCGCTTGCGTGGCGCGGAGGTGACATGTGCCATGCATATTTATATTTAGGAATATAGTACATATAAGCATCTGATATTTCAGATTTAAGCTAACCTTACATATCTTCACTCTTTATATACGTGACTCTTTCCTCTAATTTTTCACGTGTGGGACTAAGTTCCATACAAAGTTTAAGCGTGCAGGACACGTGACTAAAGGCGTGCGTCGGGATTAAATGGAGCACGGATCATCGCGCGTTGATGAAGTGGACACGAGGACCACCGGATCATCGTCAGCGCACATGTTTAAAACAAAGGTTATAACGGTTGTGATGAAACGTGGGGGGTACATCTTGACCGTCGCATCACGATTCAACGAGAGCGATTGGATGCATTTTATAACGCACACTGACCGGCTTCATCCAAGCGCTTCATCAAACATCGGACGACCACGATTTGATTGAAACAGTTCACGATGAACGGTTTCATCTAAACCGTCGATTGAAATCCATCGGACGGTTATGCCCAAAATCTGTATAAATAGAGATGTTCTTCTGATTTCTGAGGCATTCAAGAGCAAATCAATCCAATTGATATGTTTAGGCACAAATACACTTAAATCTCTCAATCCTATCCTCTTCTACACACAATTCCGCATCCACGCAGGGTTTGAGATCAAGATTTGGCTGAGTAGAGAGGGAGAAATCGACGCTTAAATCTCCATATCATGGTTTCTTCGGATTTTTGATTATCTACGATTAATCGAGCTAATCCAATCGCAATTTGGGGTTTGTGGAGGCGGTTTTTGCTAATCTATCATCGATTTATGCTTAATTTCTATTTAGATTTGCAATTTTTGTTTAATTTTCCTCAAATCGCGATTCTAATTTTCAGAAATTCCTCCCCACTTAGATCTTCAATTTCCTTTCGAAATCAAAGTCAAATTTGATGATTTTTGATTCCTTAGAAATGATTTGAAGTTCTCTTTCATAATTTACCATTTTCCCCAATTTCTATCATCAATTCAACGTCCGATTTGACTAAATTCAAAGAGATCATCATAAATTTCTTGATTTCCTTGTGGATTCGACCCTTATTTACCATTATACCCCTCAATTCGAGTTAATTTCATCAAATTGGTAAGTTTAGACTTTGTTTTGACACGAGGCCGTGTGAAATTGATGACCTCGCGGTCTCCTCTCATCAATTCTCATCTTCTTCTTCTGTCAGGGAGGTGTTGTCCAAAGGAGAAGAGGTGGGGACTTATCCTCGTGACTGTCCTCTTTAGGAGCACTCCATAATCTTCTGTTGTGAGAGTGGCTTCACGTGGAAGTCCATGATAATATTTTTGTGGAGGTCTTCATGTGTCATTAAGGCTTCTGTGGTGGCCGATGGCTGAGAGGAGAGAACTCATCAATCTTGTGCTCGCCATTAACCATGATTTCATCATTTTCTTCAGCTATCAGTTTAGTCTTCATGATTCTTAGTAACCGTGAAGTTCTTCTTGGAGTAGTTGGATCTCTATTCATCTTGAAGTGATTGTGACTATGATCTTCTTCATTTATGAAGTTGACTTCACTTAGACTCCATATCATTGATGAGGAAAATGATTCGTGCATCTTCAATACTCTCATGAGGATCTTGAAATGATCTTGATACTTGAGTTTCCTTCTTCTTCATCAGCCGTGAAGGTTGTACTCCAATGGAAGATAATCTTCTTTGTTGGAAGCTTCCTTTATGCTGACTTTCATCATATAAGTTGTCTTCATTTTGGACAATCTTCATAAATTCTTGATTAGTCTTGATTTTAGGTGCAATCATGCATGACTTTTGTCTTGAAGTAGAACCCAAAGCTAATAATATTATTTAGATCACCTATAATTCTATCTAAAGGTGGTTTTCAAAGAAAGAAGGGAGTGTAACAACAAAGATGTTCCTACTGATTTTCTTTCTTTAGATCAGTAATTATACAAGGTAGCTATGATATAGTGGATATGGTTTGGATAATTAGGAACCTATATCAAGGTAAGAGGTGGTTGACTTGGTCCATTCAAAGAATTCTAAGTATCTAAGGTTGAGGGTATAAATTTCTTTTGACCAAGTCAATCTTTGGATTAGTATATAATTGGAGGAGGAGGGAACATAATTCCCTTTTGATCTACACTCTCTTTCAATATTTTACAGAGGCTTTCTTCATTCATTTCATGAATGGATAATTTCTCAAACTTGTGAATAAGGAGGAGTATGCCATTTTGTTGCTGTTGAGAATAATTTCTCTTCCTTAAATCATATCTAGGTTCACTTGGAACCCTTGTATTCATGTGATGAGATAATTCTCCATCAATCCTCCCTTTCGAGCCCCACTTAAGAAGCCTACTCTTTGTTGACCTTTTATTTTATTTATGTTCGGCTATTAGGTTCGAGGGCCTTAAGTGGGCCCTTTCCCATCTCAGCCCATCTTGGGCTCTATAAGAGGAGAAGTGAACCCCCCCCCCCCCCCCACAAACCTTAGCAATCATTTGAAGAAATAAATAAGTAAACTCCCTCTCGAGTGACTGCTTAAGGAAGGTTTATGAAGGAGTCCAATTGCCATCGCCGTTGCAGCAGCCAGCGCTGCCGCCACTGCCAAAACCGCCGCCACCCCTGACCGCATCCTTGTGTCGTCGCTATTTGACGTGACTAAATCTTATGGTCGTTGAATGCACATGACTTAGTGTCAAAATAAAGTCCTAATATTGCCAATTTATGATTAATCAAAGTAATTAATTAGTATAATGGTAATTAAGGGTCGAATCCACGGAGAAGTAGGGAAATTTGAGAGATATCTTTGAAATTTGGTCAAATCGGACATTGAATTGAGATTAGAAATTGGGCGTTTTAGTATATTAAGAAGGATAAGTCAAAATCAAATCCACGGAATAAAAAATCAGGTGATTTGGATAAGAATTCGAAGAGAAATCAAAGTTTGAAGTTTAGAGAGAAATTCGTTTTGA
>CM044110.1:15343116-15441841 GCA_024174645.1 Lemna minuta | reverse complement strand
ACACATCGCATTCAATATTTCAGACTTATCAACGTTTAGAGGAACATAAAAAAAATCTTTCTCCCATGAGTTGTATAAACTTGATGCCTTACAATGAAAAAACCCCTGATCTAGGGTTAATGCTCTATTCTCTCAATTTTGTCTATTCTCTCAAATAGTCAATAACTAATTATAACTTTCGACCAAAACTAAGTTTAGGTAGCTGAAAGTCAACCCCCAAAACTTAGGGAATTATTCCTGACAAGATTAAGCTTCCACCTTCTCTTAACCCTCAATGGATTAAGAATAGGCATAAATGGAGAGAAGGACAGAAGTCGAGAAGGTAAAAACTTAATTTTATTGAATGCACGTTTACAAATTTATAAGTCAGCTTGTACCGGTAACTGCAATGGTCACATATATGTGTAATTACATATAAGTCCTTAACTTCGACACCTCCCGGTCATGCTGAGGAATGAATGTTTATCAATCCCAGCTTGCTCATTAGCTTCATGAACTGTTCCTTAGGCAGTCCCTTTGATGCAGGATGAGGTGTGAAAACCCTCGTGCCTGATCAATGTAACTAAGGCTGACCATGGGTAGGCTGGTCGAGCATAGCCTATGTGTAGGCGAGTCCTAGACTCTAAGTACGGTATCTAACCTAAACCTAAGTGCAGGAAGGCGTGCCGATCAGAAAACTTGACTCTATGTAACCTGGGGAAACTCACTACGATTGGTAGGGTGAGATCCCCTCAGTCCACGTCCGGAGGGGCTGAATCGCTCGTCATGGATTAGCCAAAGGCTGCAGCTCACGCGCAGTGCCAGATCTGACGTGCACATCAGAAGTCTTGGCCCCTTGTTCACAGGGGCGGCGGGAGAGGATCGTGGACGATGACCTCCCCTCTCCTTCTTTCACTTTCTCTTCTTCTTCTTCTCCTCGTGCACACGAGCGACTGGAACGGAAGTTTCTCCTTCTCCTTGTCTCACCATCTTTGTCCTCTCCTCTCGCTTCCCACTCTTCTAACAAGAATAGAAGAAAAACTACGGTACTTCTTAATTCTCAAAACAACGCTCCCTCTTGGTTTTTTTTTTGGGGGGAGGGGGGGGTTCTCTGATGTAGGATATTTTAACAATGATGAATATGAGAAGATGAATATGAGTGAGATGAATATGAGAGTGATTTATATGGAGATTGGAGTAGTATATTGATTTCTAATTAAATCCTACAATCTAAGAGAGGACCTATGAATGATATCACTATGAATTGGAGTTATAAATCAGTGAGGTTATAGTGTAGAATGATTCGGAAATATGAGGATAAAAGGGTTGATGAAGATTATGAAGATGTAGAGAAGAGAAATGGAAAAGAAGATGATATGTATGTTTAATAAATAAGGATGATTGTATGATAATTCTATAACGGGGAGGGGTATTAAGACTGATAAGATGGAGGATTAAAAGTAAATATATCAGTGAATATGATTAGGAGAAGAATTACAATAGATGAATGCACGGATAATGACAATGAGTGCGAGTACGATAGAGAGGCAGTGAGGATAAAATATTAAATGATTTGAGGGAATGTAAGAGTAATGTAGAGAGGTTATAGAATGGTTAATATGAAGGATTAGGATAATGTATTGGTGAGTAAGAGGATTATTTCAGAAAGAAGAATATGAGAAGAGTGAAGAGAAGAGATTTAAGAGAGACGATTGTGTGAATTATGTAATGAAAAATATGGATACTAAGAGGAAAATGAAGAGAGTATAGGATGATGATTGGGATTATCTAATATATTATGAATTTCAGATAGTAGATATATGAGATAGAGAATAGGTATGAAGAGGATAAAGTGTTGGACTTACGGATCTTGTAGAAGAACTATCTTTCATGATTAAATATGAGAGGATGATACCTTAAGTTGACGTGAAGTAGATGCCTTTGAGATCACCAAACGGTCCAAGATTTTCCTCTGATTGCTTCTTAACTTGAAATGGATGAAAGATGACAGCAGTGGAGGGAGAAAAGATATGAAGATAGAACTCGGGAATGAGGCTTTGGAAGGGAGAATGGGATACGAAGAACACAATGAACACAGATAAAAGTAACCAAGGAAACGTCTCATTTATCAATAACAACATGATTTTGTCTCTTAAATTCATCTCTTTTATGGAGTAGAGAAGATAGAGAGATTGGGATGAAGAGATGCCTCGAGAGAGAGAGGCAGTTACGACGGTTATAGCACCTCTTCGCGGTTTGTACTCATGTCTCTTCACTGTTTCCGCTTCTGTAGGAGAGTTGACCGTGGAATGATATGAATCTCAGGGTAGATTTTGACGGTTGGGCGGTTGTTGGTAAGTTATTGAGTCGGTGGAGAGGACTCAAACTAAATCATCAAATTAGTCAAAGTCGTGAGCCTTTCTTCTAATGTAACGGTCATCATAGTCAACTTAAATAGGCCATGACTTTGATATTCTTCAATTAGGAGACTTGAATTTATGTGGTCTCAATGTCTTCATTTCTGTGGAAGGCTTCATGTGCTTTCAATGCCCCATTATGGTCGAAGGATGACGTGTATAAGCTCATCAATTTGGTGATAATGTTAGCAGTTTTGATAGAAATGAGGATGGCCATTTGGTGGATATTCTGAGTATGTCGTCTTCTTCGTGAATGCTACATGTGTCGTCAATACTCTCCTGATGGATAAGAGGAGATGTATAGTCTTGTTGGCTCTGAGATAATCTTGGAGATCTTGAGCAGTTAGAAGGACGGGTCTTGGGTAGATAGAAGTTCACGTGTCATCTTGGCCTTTAACCGTGGAGGTATTTTCACATGGGAGATGGTGAGGACCTAGTCTTGTGATTATCTCCCTCAATGATAGCTTCCTTCGGACTGGATATCAGCATATAAATGCTCTTCATGAACTCTAGAAACCGTGAGATCTTGGATGTAATTGACCTCACTATCACACTTGAGTGAATCATGGTCTTGAAATTCTTCGCTTAAAAGGCTTCTTTGATGTTATTCATGATTGTCTTCTTTGATGGCAGATCTCTCATGCTGATTATCAATATGTAGATGCATGGTTTTACTCATGCAAAAGCTTTGTCTTGAGGTAGATTCCAAAGATAATAATTTTAATTAGATCTCTCCCATGATGCTAACTATAGGTGGTATTCAAAGAGAGAGGGAATATAATTAACAAAGATGTTCCTACAGATTTTCTTTCTTGAGATCAATACTTATAAATATACAAGATACCTATGATATAGTGTGTGGAAAAGAGGAACACGAGAGAGAGAGCCGATGGAAGAAGACGGCTAGGGTTAGAAATTAAAAGTGTGATTTGACGGATACATGCATGCGTAGATATATAGGAGAGAATAGAGGAGAAGAGAGAGAGTGGGCTTCAGCCCAATAGGAGAGAGGGAGATAGACGTGGCTTTAACACTCCCCCTCAAGCTGGAGCGTGGAGGTCAAACATGCCCAGCTTGGACCCGATGGTCTCATATGCAAGGCCTGGTAGGGCCTTAGTAAAGATGTCTGCCAACTGATGTGCGGAAGCGACGTGTGGGGTACAGATGGTACCGTTAACAATGTACTTTTGTATGAAGTGGCAGTCGATCTCAATATGCTTCGTCCGCATATGGAACGTCGCATTACTAGCGATAAAGGTAGCAGCCATGTTATCGCAGTACATCTGCATAGGCCCTTCTGGCGGGAAGCCAAGCTCGGTGAGAAGAGAGCGTAGCCACAGCATTTCTACCGTGGTATCCGCCATGGCTCGATACTCGGCTTCGGCACTAGAGCGGGACACGATAGACTGCTTTTGAGAGCACCATGTGACCAGGTTACCTCCAACATAGGTGGCATATCCACCATGTGACTTCCGATCCTCCTTGTCACCAGCGAACCCAGAGTCAGAGAAGGCCTCAATGTGTAGATGACCCTGTCACCGATACAAGATGCCCTTCCCCGGAGCTCTCTTAAGTTACAACAGAACCCGATAGACACCCTCCAGATGGATAGTGCGAGGAGCCTGCATAAACTGACTCAAGACACTAACCGCATAGGAGATGTCCGGGCGAGTCACGGTGAGGAAGATCAATTTCCCCACAAGTCGGCGATAGAGGCCTGCATCCTCGAGAAGTGCAGTAGCATTGTCCCACCAGTCCACATTCTGCTCCATGGGTGAGGAGGCCGGCTTGCACCCCAGCATCCCCTGTCTCCTCCAAGAGATCAGCACGTACTTCCCTGACAAATGGACATCTGTCCCCTGACGGTAAGCTATCTCAAGTCCAAGAAAGTACCTGGGGGGAGACAAGTCTCGTGTCACGAAGTGCTGAGCCAGATAAGCCTTGGTCGCAGTCACCTCGACGTCGTCACTACCAGTGATGATGATGTCATCCACATACACAGCTAGGATAACACATCCATGCGGGGTGCGTTTTCGCATGACAGTCGGATTGGATACAGTAGAGACGAAGCCATACGAGAAGAGCAGCTGCGAGAACTTGTGGAACCACGCACGCGGACTTTGCTTCAGCCCATAGATAGCCTTCTTGAGGAGACACACCTCAGAAGACTCCCCCTGAGCAACGTACCCAGGCGGTTGCTCCATGAATACCTTCTCATCGAGGTCACCATAATGGAAGGCATTGGACACGTCCAGCTGATGAAGCGGCCAGGACTGATCCAAAGCGATGGAGAAGAGGACACGGATGGAGCTGAGGCGTGCCACAGGCGAGAAGGTCTCATGATAGTCAAGACCATAGGCTTGAGAAAAGCCACGGGCCACGAGACGCGCCTTGTAGCGAGCGATGGAGCCATCAGGATTGTACTTGAGGGAGTACACCCACTTGCAGGATACAACATTGGCATCAATAGGCCGAGGAACCAGCGTCTAGGTCTCCCGCTGGATGAAGGCCGCATACTCCACATCCATCGCCGCTTTCCACACCGGTACCTGCAACGCCTCAATATACGACTTGGGAATTGACTCGGTTAGAACAGCAAGGGCAAAGGACTGATAGGAAGGAGAAAGGCAGGCAGGAGAGACATGATGGGCGATAGGGTATTGCGTGCACTGGCGAGTGTGACGGGACGAGACCGCGAGGTCGTCGATTTCACACGGTCTCGTGTCAAAAATAATACCGAACTTACCAATTTGGGGAATTAAGAGAGAATTGAGGGGTATAATGGTAAATACGGGTCGAATCCACAGGGAATTTAGGTATTTTCGAGATATCTTTTGGAATTTGGTCAAATTGGACGATGAATTGAGGTGAGAAATTAGGGAAAATGGTGTTTTTTTGGAAAGAAGACTCAAAGATCTATCTGTGGAATCAAAAAAATCACTCGATTTGGATTAGTAATCACTGAGAAATCAAAGATGGAAGTGGAGAGAAATTTTCGGAACTCGCGAAGAACACACTTGAAATTAAAAATGAAATTAAACTTAAATTAAAGTCCTAATCCTAAAATTGATGATACACGACGATAGATAAGAGGATAAAATTGTTTTCTAACCCGAGATAACGATCAAATCGATCCAATTGATCGCCGGATCGACGGCTCTTCATTCCGCGAATTCAAACGTGAACATCGGTGTTCAAGAGACAAATTCTCCTCACTCGATCGTCGAAATCTCTCTTATAAACACTCCGTGGACGCGGAATCTTGTCTAGAAGCGATTACAAGAGAGAGATTCAAGAGAGAATGCAAATAGATAGGTCAATTAGATCGAAACTCCCAAGAATACATCAAAACGACGAAGAACAAGGCTATTTATAGCACATTTGGGCGTAACCGTCCGATCATTTAGATCGACGGTTACGATGAAACGGTCCACGATGGACCGTTTCGATTAAGTCGTGGCCGTCGGATCTTGATGGACGGCCACGATTTAATCAAATAAAACGCTTATAAGAAGCGTTTTGATTAATCGCCGTCGGATCGCGATCTAACGGCTGAGATGCGGTCCGCGTGGATGCATCTCGGCCGTTATAACACCTGGAAAAATGCACGTGTTGATTGATCTCTTGGTGTGCCACGAGTCCACGCGATCAGCGAATGAGATGCCGCCACGTGGCTTTAATCCAGCCGTCATAACTCTTCTTATTTGCGCACGTGTCTTCGATCTTGATCTGTGGACCGGTGCTCACGTGATCGACGCCTGTCGATCGATCGGCCGCGCGATCCAACGCCTGTCGTCGCGCCACGTCGCCTGCAAGGTAAGCACGCTATAAAATTAGTCCCACACGGACTAAATTAAAGATTCTGTCGGGTATATAATACCCGACCGCTTCTATTGGTATGACCCTCCCCATATAGGGGAGGACAAAGAGCCATTTTATATATGATAAATTATAAATAGAAATTTATCATTTTATATACCACGTGGCCTTGCGTGCCACGTCGCATCCACGCGGGCCCCGCGGCCCATTTTTTTATTATTTTTAATATATTTTTTATCGTTTTAAATAGAAATTTAAATCAGAAAAATCAGGAAAAATCCAAAAATCCCTAAAATTGTAAAAATCATATCTTTTAAAATACAACTCCAAATTAATCCAAATTTCTTTCATTGAATCTGAAATTTAATTATCTATCATTCTAAAAATTCAAAATATTTAAATAACAAGAGATTTAATTTATATTTCAAAAAAATACATTCATTTTTTTAAAAGATTTTAACTTAAGAAAATTAAATGAATGTTCAAAAAATGATTTCTCTTATTATTTAACTTTTAAAAACCATTCATAATCTCAAGTAAAGATGGGTTATAAAATTATTTATCCTTAATTCATCATAATTAACCCTAATTTAGTGCATTTTGAGATTATGACATAAATATGCATAGAATGATAAAAATGCACTCAAAGTATGATAATATGCACATAAATGTAATGTTTTATGCCTTAAATTGCATTAATAATCATGTTTTATCATGTTAAGATTGCATGTTATCAGAGTGCCCTTGCGAAGGGCAATGGGAAGGTCAGGGTCAGATACGGGAGGCGGTGGGGAAGGTGGTGGTGACAGTGGAGCCGGAACAGTGGATAGCGGCGAGGAGGAGATTCGGCTCGGGAGGATGGATCAGACTCGGAGGGATGCCGAAGAGGGTGACGCCTCGAGCAAGGGAATCGAGACAGTCATAGGGAGATCGGTAATGAAGTGGTAGCAGATACATGAAGGAAGGAGGATGGAGAGGAGAGATCCTCGCCGGGACCGAGTAGAGGTAAAAGTAGGGAACGTCCCTCATGGAAGGTCACATCTGCCGAAGTAACGTATTGGCGCCGATCGGGGAAGTACACACGGTAGCCCTTCTGAGTCCGAGAGTAACCGACGAACACACCCTTTTGTGCACGAGGAGCCAGCTTGGAGAGGCCGGGGGTGTGATCTTGGACAAGCGCAGTGCAGCCGAACACTCGAGGTGGTAGTGAGAAGATATCAGCAGCAGGAGTCAATCACTGAAGGGGAATAACACCTCCAAGAGCGGCAGATGGAAGGCGGTTCACCAGGTATGTAGCAGTCAGAACAGCTTCGCACCCGAGATACTGAGGTACCCTCATAGCAAGTAGCAGTGTGCGTACCATGTCAAGGAGGTGTCGATGCTTCCGCTCTGCCACCCCGTTCTGCTGCGAGGTATATGGGCAGGTAATCTGATGAACTATGCCATGAGCCAGACAGAGTTCCTCAATCGTCTTCTGAGTGAACTCAAGTGCATTGTCCGTGCGGAGGACTTTGACCATCGTCTCGTACTGGGTAATAATCTCAAGTAAAAAGTGTTGAATGCGAGAAAGTACCTCCTTTCGACTCTTCAGGATATATGTCCAACTCGCCCGGGTGTAGTCATCGACGAACACCATGTAGTACTTTCCTCCTGTAGGCGATGGATGCGGGGCCGGACCCCAAACGTCACAGTGAACCAAGTCAAACGGGCGATGGGTAGGTGGACCAGTGCACGATGGATACGACGATCTATGGTGCTTCCCTAGTTCACAAGACTCACAATGAAACTCAGATAAGTTTAACCAAGGTAGAGTTTCTTTAAGTTTGACAAAACTAGGGTGCCCCAATCGACAGTGCCACAAAAAAGAGTCATGAAGGGAACTAGAGGAAGCAGAGAGTGCAAAAAGGGCTTGAAGTCCCGTAGATGGAGAGTCAGCCACTAGCTCGTAGATGCCTCGTCCGTTCTCATGGCCAAGTCCAATCCTCCGGCCCGTGTCGAGATCCTGGAAGACGCAGTGATGAGGAAAGAAAAATACACCACAGTGAAGGGCTTTAGTGATCGCACTGATGGACAGCAGATTCGCAGGGAATCCATGAATATACAGGACGTTCTGTAGAGGAAGGGAAGAGGTGGCACGAGGCGGCCGAGCCAAGGACGGGACAGGAACGACCGATCAGCAATCACGGACGTCGGGAATGGAGGTTTTTAGGTCGATAGGCAGTGAGGACGAGAGGGAAACCAGATCATATGGGAAGATGCCCTCGAGTCAATAACCCAAGAAGTCATACGAGGAGTTGAGATAGACGGCGTACCTGGAGAAGAGCCCCGTCCTCCCGCATATGACACCAAGCTGCTCGTCAGTGCCGCAAGACTGGCTGATGGTGCCGTGGTCGGACAAAGTGAGGAGGCCCGTGATGCCTGAATGTAGGCCAGCTCCGAGGGATATAGTGCGAGGCTGACCGTTCCCGACGCCGAGGGAGTAGTCGATGATGACCCATCTGCCGTGGACAGAGTCGAGGATGTCTTGCCTCCAGAGGCAGCCATAGCCCAAGCAGGCTTCTCGAACTCCTTCCAGCACTTCTCTGACGGGTGAGTCGTCTTCCCACAGTACTTGCAGGGTGGATAGGAGTTTTGGGTCTTCCCGAAAGGTGTGCTCCACCTGGGAGCCCCGCCGGATGCAATGAGAGCGGAAGTCTCGAGGGGCTGCAAGGACTGGGAGGTGGGCAGGCTGTCCTGCACTCGAAGCGCGGCCGCAAAGATCTCCTCAGTGGGTAATACCCGGGATCCTCCAAGTACCTGTCCTCGGATCATGTCAGCCAACTCAGGACGTAACCCGCTGAGAAATGCTCCCGCTCGGAGCTCGTCGCGGTACCGTCTAAGTGTATCAAGATCCAAGACCAGTGGTGTACAGCTCGAGGTTAGTGAAGATGGCATCGACCGATCCATAGTAGCTCGGAGAGTCCGGGTTCCCGGCGACGTGCAAATAGCTCCTCATATAGGCGAACTGTCCGGCTGACGTTGCTCTTGTTGGCATACATCGTCTCCAACTTGAGCCACAGGGCGCGGGCAGGACGGGTCATGCTGAGTGGCTCCATGATCTGAGTCGCTACACTAGAGATAAGCCAGGAACATACCGTGGACTCCAGGTCTGCTCCATTCCCAAGTACTCGGTCCGATTCCTTCGGCGAGGGATCAGTCGAGATGATGCCGAAGACCGTGGGCGTTGAGGGAACTCCAGAAAGAGCCCCTCCAGGGGCCCATAGTGGACCCGTCAAATGTGTATGCCGGCTTGGACAGGGCACTCACGATAGAGTGCTTTCCGGATTGCCAAGGCGACCCTGTCTGCTCAGAAGGCCTGCTGAGCGACTCCAGAGGATGAGTGGGCTGAGTGACATCAGAAGATGACGACACGGTGGTCGGCTCGGCCATGAGGAGAGTAGCAGCGGTGAAGATGCAGAGTAGCGGAGGCGAGGCGGCGACGGCCGGCTAGACGGGAACGGCCAAACAGAGGCACAACAGTGGCGGCATCGGAGGCAAATCGCCGGGGCAGCAGGGCGGCAGGGTGGCGTCGCAGGGGAGCGGATCGGTGGCAGAGCGACAGGGCAGCGCGTCGGCGTCAGCATCGGCGGCAGGGCGTCGGCGTCTGCAGGGCGGCAGGTAGGGCGTCGGCGTCGGCGTTAGGGCGTCGGCGTCGGCGGCAGGAGGTGGGTCACCGGGGCGACAGGGGCGGCAGGGCGGCAGGGAGACGGATCGCCAGGGGGGCAGATCTCGTCAGGGCGGCAGGGAGGCAGGGCGGCGTCGAAAGACGTCGCAGGGCGATCTCGTCGCAAGACGTCGCAGGGCGGCAGGGAGACGGATCGCCGGAGGCAGGCGGCAGGGCGGCGTCGAAAGACGTCGCAGGGCGATCTCGTTTCAAGACGTCGCAAGACGTCGCAGGGCGGCAGGGAGACGGATCGCCGGCGGGGCAGATCTCGGCGTCGGAGGCAGGGCGGCAGCGCAGGGCAAGGCGGCGCAAGGCAAGGCGTCGCAGGGCAGGGCAAACCCTAGATCTCTCTTCTAGGTTGCTCTGATACCATGTGGAAAAGAGGAACACGAGAGAGAGAGCCGATGGAAGAAGACGGCTAGGGTTAGAAATTAAAAGTGTGATTTGACGGATACATGCATGCGTAGATATATAGGAGAGAGATAGAGAGAAGAGAGAGAGTGGGCTTCAGCCCAATAGGAGAGAGGGAGATAGACGTGGCTTTAACATAGTGGATATAGTTTGGATAATTAGGAACCTATATCAAGGTAAGAGGTGGCTGACTTGGTCTATTTAAAGAGTTCTAAGTATCTAAGGATGAAAGTTTAATTTCTTTTGACCAAGTCAATCTTTGGATCAATATATAAATAAAAAAGGAGGGAAGGTGATTCCCTTTTGATCTACACTCTCTTTGAATGTTTTAGAGAGGCTTTATTCATTCATTTCATGAGTGGATAATTTCTCAAATTGGTGAATAAGGAGGAGAATAGTATTTTTTTGCTGTTGAGAATAATTTCTCTTCCTTAGTGCATACCTAGGTTCACTTGGAACTCTTATGTTCATGTGATGAGATAATTCTCTATCATTCTCCCTCCCTTAAATAGGACCCATAATGGGCCTAAGTGAGGGTGTAGCCCACTTGAGGCCCAAACCAAAGGAAAGCCCCAAAAGACCACCACACACACATGAACTTCGGGCTCATTTGGGCCTAAAATGACGCAGCCTTAGCGCAGGAACAATGAAGAACAATGGCTTGAATCCACAAACCTTGATCTTCAAGAAGGATTAGGTTCTGAGTCCACAGAACTAACCTCTTCAACCCTTGAATCCGCAAGGGGTGTACTTGAATCCACAAGCACAGAGCACTCTCTAATAGGGAGAACACTCAAGAGAAGAAAGCAAAGCTCTCAAAAGGGATAACTTCAAATTGTGAGTTCAAGTGTTACAATGGGGGCCTTATATAGGCCTCAAAAAGTAAGGGTCGTCCAAGTGATTTGACCGATGAAAAGACAACACAAGAGTCTTGAAAATACAACTCTGACAGCTTGCATGTGTTAGAGACAGAAGTGACAAAAGCAAAAGTAAATCTTCTAGGCCTTGTCAGGCCTCTCCAGAAAGATATTTGTAGTTTCCAATGCATGTCATAAATATTGGTGGTCCCTAGGAGATTTTCTGACAAAAGTGTCAGGTCCTAGGGATTCTCCCAAGGCCCAATAAGCTTTAAATGGGCCTCCAATAAGAACTTGCCCATAATAGAAGGAAATGGGCTCCTGGGCTACATTGTGGCCTACATCAGGCGCCCCTTCTTCAAATGAACTCATCCTCGAGTTCTCTTGATTTTTGGTAAGGTAATAATAATGCTGAATAATATTGAAAAATTCAGAGGTACCAAGATTCCAGACACATATATGTAGGTTCTTATGCTCCCCTGCTTTGAATGGGAGGGCTCCAACCGGACTAGTAGAAAGACCACCGTGAACTTTAAAATCCATTATATACTCTTGCACAATTTCCAGCGCAGTGCAAAGTTTGTTCTTGATTCTTAGTTTTTCAGCCAAACTAATTTTTCCTATGCCAGTGCAATCAATAGAGAGTGTCCACTTGGACCTACAACTTTTTATAAATGGAATATGGAACCATCCTTCGTCCCTGATAGTTTTGATCTTGATGGATATTTGCAAGTGTTCTAAGATTGTGGATGGTTGAAATATTCTCTTTCTCTGAAATAATATCATTTGTATGCACGATGATATGAGGAATTACAATACATTTTCCCCAATCGCATTGTAGTCCAATTGCAAAGACCAACTGTCCATGTATTCTTGCAAGGGCATGCAGTCTTTTATTATGTTCACCTCTATGGTTGAAGATAATCTGAGGGTATGGGCTATTCAAGCTCATCTTTGAATATTTTAGTAACCTGAAAAATAGACCAACGATACAATCTTGATAATGAATATAGCATTTTACATCTTGAATGTCCATATACATCCTCCAGCTACGATTCTGCTTCTCCATTATGATTACTAAAAGTGCACACATGTTGACTTCCTCATTTATGAGTTTCATACCAGCCACGTCTTTATCTTGACCAAATAAAATCTGACACTTATTTTGGGAGATTATATGGTGCGGTAGTTTTTCAATACCAGAACTGGGTATTGTTATCGTCAATAGCTCTTGAATACTTTTTTGCATTTCTATCATTCCGTAATACCCATTTAGATTGCCGTATAGTCTTCTTGTCTGATTCGTCCAGAGCATTTTACGTTGGTTTGATCGTTTTGTACTCATGACCAGGAATTCACAAAACTCTGTAATAGGCTCAAATGAAGTTTTCCATTCACTTTCTTTCAGTATACAAGTATCATGGTACCCTTTCTTGAAAATTATCTTTGGACATAAATATGATATCATCCAGTTTCCTTGATTTTTTGGTATGGCTGAATCAGGCCTTGCACATATAGATTCATATTTTCTCACAACACCCTTTGGTGTACCTTTAGTGGGTAGCATTTCCACATGTTCAAGTAGATTCCTATTTTCTATTGAAGTAAAACTAGAATACAGCAAGTCTGCTAACACTGTAAGAGGTATCTGGTTAATAATATGCTGCATGTCCTTCATAATAAATTGGGTTTGCAGTATCTCTTCACTCTCTGGAAGCTCATTAATAAGCTGTTGGACCCGGCCAACACTTAGTGCAGTACACTTCGTAGGATTTGATTCCTTGTTCTTGGACAGCACGATTGCATATTCACTCGTAGTCAAGATCGAAAAATGTTTTTCAACATATATTGTCATCATTTCCCTTCTACTGAATAAAATGAGTCCTGATGAGATTCCCATGCCCTCCCTAACAGAAGGTTGCATAGAGTTAGCGATAACGCCTCGTTGTGCTTCATTTGTGTTCTGAATACCATTAGAAACCTTAACTATAAACCTGCCAGTTACTCTTTGCTTGCTTTTATCCTGGAGAATCATATTCATGTGGTAGGGCATTGCATCGCTTTCAATCTCAAATCTCGTCTTTATAACCAGACTAGCGAAACCATATCGTCACCAAATTGATCGTCAATCCTATGGAGATATACAGTGTCGCCTGTGGAAACGGCAATTTGTTGCTTTGGCTCTTCTTCTTCTCGCCTTGACACATAATCATCATTTTCTATGACGTGTGCAAAATCAACTTGCATATTGGAACCATATTCTCTCTCACCACCAGAAACCTTCGATGAAAGAGTTGATGCATTTTTCTTTGGATTGCAGAGATTTGAAGAATAGTTTTGAGTTGCACTTGCAACCGGATATCTGACATCAACTTCATTAGTGTCCGGTAGAGCCTGTTGGCTAACCTTCATCATTTTCTCTATCTCCATTAGTTTTTCAATACCCTTAGCAGCTGATACCAAATCAGATAAGTAATAAAAGGATTGAGAAGATAACCTTTCCCTAATTGCCAAACGTAAACCCATCATGTACCTTTGAAATACTGCTAAGCTTCTGGGTTCATTCAAATCAAGATATGATCGGAGGTGATAAAATTTATTTGTAAATTCAGACACAAAATTACCTAACTGCTTAAAGTTTTTCATATTTCTCATATAAAAGCTCTTTGTAATCAGGTGGCAAAAATTGCCTTTTGAGGTACTTTTTCATCTTTTCCCAACTTTCAATAGGATCCTTTCTTAACCGAGTACGCATCTTTTGCAGTTGCTCCCACCAAGCCCATGCACTACCTCTCAGCTTACGAACAACAAACTTGACCTTTTTTCTCTCCGTAATTTCCTTATATTCAAAGAATCTCTCTACTTCAAAAAGCCATTTAAAAACTCTTCAATATTAAGATGGCCAGAAAACTCAGGGAAATCAATTATCAAAGGAATTTCTTGACTGTCATAAATCCCAGAAGTAGAAGAAGGAACAAAATGAAACTTGCCTTTTGTCATTTTTAAACACTTGAAACTGGAACGATAAGTCTTGATCTGATACCACTTGACGCAGCCTTAGCGCAGGAACAATGAAGAACAATGGCTTGAATCCACAAACCTTGATCTTCAAGAAGGATTAGGTTCTGAGTCCATTAAACTAACCTCTTCAACCCTTGAATTCACAAGAGGTGTACTTGAATCCACAAGCACAGAGCGCTCTCTAACAGGGAGAACACTCAAGAGAAGAAAGCAAAGCTCTCAAAAGGGATAACTTCAAATTGTGAGTTCAAGTGTTACAATGGGAGCCTTATATAGGTCTAAAAAAGTAAGGGTCGTCCAAGTGATTTGACCGATGAAAAGACAACACAAGAGTCTTGAAAATACAACTCTGACAGCTTGCATGTGTTAGAGACAGAAGTGACAAAAGCAAAAAGTAAATCTTCTAGGCCTTGTCGGGCCTCTCCCGGAAAGATATTTGTAGTTTCCAATGCATGTCATAAATATTGGTGGTCCCTAGGAGATTTTCTGACAAAAGTGTCAGGTCCTAGGGATTCTCCCAAGGCCCAATAAGCTTTAAATGGGCCTCCAATAAGAACTTGCCCATAATAGAAGGAAATGGGCTCCTGGGCTACATTGTGGCCTACATCATAAAATAAAAAGGCCCAATGAACGCTAAGAAGGGGAAAGAAAATAAAAGAGAGACAGAGATGATAATTGGGCCTACTAAACAAAAAAGGGTCTAAAAGTTCTAGAGAAGTAAATTCGAAAATAAAAGAATGGGAAGATGGGCTGAACTCGTGTCGTTGATGCCTCTCGCAATGATGTTGACGGGTCATGCTCTCCATCACTCGGGGTCAGAAAAACTCGGCTCTGATGAGTTGGCAAAGGAGGAAGGTAGGGGCTCCCAAAGATCTGATCGTAGTCACTCCAGGTCAACCTCTAAGATCGACGCATCGTCCTCCGGCGATCGGCCAAGCTAGTGCACGAGGAATCTCCACAAAACTCCGTCCTCTAAAAAAACAATTACCTCCTGAAGGATATCCTCGACTCGTTCGTGCCAATCGGGAAGTAACGGTGGGGAAGTGGACTTGAAGGCAAACTCTCTCTCAAAGAATAGGCCGGTAGGTGAAGGCTCAACATTAGATGAAGAAGGTGGAGCTCGGTGCAAAGCCAGATCCGTCACATGGAACGTGGAGCTAATCCCATGCTAAGGAGGGATGTTGAAAACATAGGTGTCCTCGCGTATCCAAGAAAGGACTCGAAACAGGCCGCCGCTACGAGCATAGAGCTTCATAGCACTTCCAGGAGCATAATGCTCGGGCCTCATCCTAACCATTAGCTAGTCTCCCACCTAGAAGACCCGGGATCAATAGTGCCAAATGGCAGCGTGCTTGTACGATGAATACTGGCGATACTAATTCGTATGGTCGTTGAATACACACGATTTAGTGTCAAAACAAAGTCCTCAACTTACCAAATTATCATTAATCGATTTAATTAAAGGGTATAGTGGTAATTAAGGGTCAAATCCACGGAGAATTAGGGAATTTTGAGAGATATCTTTGAAATTTGATCAAATCAGACGATGAATTGAGGTTAAAAATTGAAGATTTATCATATAAAGAAAGATAAATCAATTGCGAATCCACGGCATCAAAAATTAGGTGATTTCGATGAGAATTCGCAGAGTAATCAAAGTTTGAAGTTAGGAGAAAATTTGTATCACAAAATTGATTTAAAACTGAAATTAAAACGAAATTAAACTTAATCTACCATTCAAAATGTAAAATTAACACTAAATGATTAAAGATTAAGATGAAAACATGCAATCTAACACAAATTAGCCTTCGAAATGATCCAATTAATCGCCGGATGCATGACTTTTCATTCCGCGTTTTTGAAGACAAAAATTGAAGGTCAAGATATGATTTCTTCTTCCTCTCTCGATCAAACTTTGATTTCAAGCATTCAGTGGATGCGAACATGCATCAAGAACACAAGGAATCAAACGGCACATGAAACGGGTGTCTAGACAGTTCAAATTTCTCGAAATTCCACGGCAGTTCTTTCCATCACGAAGAATATAATTTAAAGGAACGGATTTGTGCGCAGCCGTCCGATGAAGGGACGCATCACGATCGACGATTGTGATCAAACGTCCATCAGTTGAATCACCGCGAATAAGCCAGGAACATCCGATTTCTAATGAAAGGACGAGATGATTCCACACATTTTAAGTGAAGAGGCGCGTCGATTGATCATCCGTTGGATTTAAATCCAACGATCGCGATGTATAGAAAGGTCCACCAATCGCGCGCGATCTCAGCCGTTATAACTCGCACGAGCGACGGTCACGATTCATTCACTTAATCCTTAAACGGGTGGACCTCGCGTCCACTTGCATCGAGCGCGCGATTCATCGCGCTATACATCCAACGATCCACATGATGCCACACGTCCTAAAATCAAAATAAAAGAGGAAGTTTTGTCCCACGCAGAGAAAAACAATGCGAATTGACGGGTATATAATGTGAGGTGAAAATGAGAGGTTAGCGATGTCCTCTATGGACGGCTTATACTTACTATAACATATGTATAATAATATATATATGTATACACGTCATCTCAGTGCCACGCAGGCACTCGCGCTGGTCCGCGTGGCGCTGCCACATGGCCTTGTATGCCACGTTGCATCCACGTGTACTTGCGCAAAAAATACTCCCTTTTGCATTTTTTTTAATTGATTTAAATACTAAAAAAATCGAAAATAAGTCAAAATAAATTCAGAAAAATTCTAGAAAATTCTATAAAATTGTAAAAATCATAACTTTCAAAATACAACTCCAAATTAATTCAAATTTATTTTGTTGGATCAGAAATTGAATAATCTATCATTATAAAAAGTCAAATTATTAAAATAATAAGAGAATGAATATTAATTAATTTAATACATTTATATATCTTATAAAATAACTTTATAAAAATACATAAATGTTAATAAAGATCTTTTCTCTAATATTTTTATCCTCAAAACATGATTATGATCTCCCTTCTAATTAGGATTAAAGATTATAATGTTTAATTATGTATAATAATCCACAAATTGGTGTATCTTAATATCATAACATGAATTAATATAAAATGATAGAAGTATACTAAAAATATGATAACATGCATATATTTGGAATAATTAATGCCATTAATTGCATTAATAATGATGTAATTTTATGCATAAATAGCATGTTATGAAATACGGACTCAAGACTATATCACGAATTTTAACATGCTCGGCAAATGCGTCCTCGGAAACTCTAACATGAGGGTCAAGGGGTACTATGTCTAAACGCTTGCGGAGTGCTATGTCATGTGCAATCTTGACAGGGCTAACTGATAAAATGCATATATAACTTTAATTTTTATCTTCTTCAACCAATATTCATGCTTATTTTATGTAATTATGATGCATGTTATCATAGTTTTATGAATTTTCTCCATTGGTTTTTCATTTTACTAAAGTACATATTTATGCATTATTTATGGCTAACTATGTGTTTTATTGATGTTTGATCTTTTTCAAGGATAAATAATTAGAAATTAACCACTTTCCTTGGATTATTTTGACTTGAGTAGATGATGAAAAGGATTAATTTCAACAAGGGAATAATGGGATGATATAAAATAAAATTCTTAAGAGATTATTTAAGATTATTTTAAATTCACCCTATTTTCTTGTTAGAATTTATATTTTTAGGTGGCATAGCATTAAAGATGAAGAAATTTCTGATCCAATAGAGAAAATTTCAGTCAAAAAAGGATTTATATAAATTAAGTTATGAATTTTTGAATTTTATGGAATTTTCTGGATTTTATTTTGATTTTTCAGGTATCTTTTTGGATTTAATTAATTTTAAAAGCAAAAAGGGTTTATTTAATCGCGCGGGACCCGCGAAGCCGATGTGGCACGACGCAAACATGTGCACGGCCACGCGAGCCCAGCGTGGATGCCTGCATGGCGCCTACGTGGCATGAAGAGTAACGGGGTGGCAGATGATGGGCCCACGGGTTAGTGGGCCCAGGTTAGAGTATTGGGGCGTACTTGGACCAATAGGGTGAGGCACCCCTTAAGGAAGTTATTCTTTTTATACTCGTCTATCTCCAAAAATCTTCTTCGTGTGGGACTATGTTCCCTTTATTTTCTTTCTTTGCAAGACACGTGGCGGCGTAGGGTGTGTTAAATGTGATCACGATGACCGAGATGTGTTAATCTAGTGGACTACGTTCCACCCAATCAACATGATTGGGTAAATACACTTCAATCAACATGATTCCAAGCCTAATCTTCGTGTCAATCAAGTTAGTAGCGTGATTGGATCATTACTCTTGCAATACATGTAATTTAGATTAGATTTAGATAGTTAATTTCATTTTAGAAATCAAATTGTTCTTCATTTTCACCCGAATTGGGTGCGGATTTTTGCTGATTTTGAAACAAGAGTTTCTCCTTGACCTTAGGTCCAAATCATTTCATTTTGGTTTCATTGGATTCCCTGTTTCATCAGCTTTCGGTGGATAGCTAAATCGTTTGACCCTTCAATTTAACCTTTGACCATCGACTGTTCATTTTCAATTCGAATTTAGGCGTTGATTTGCGGGAGCAATTACTCTTAAAATACAAGGTGAAACTTGTCAATTTTAATCTCTTTGGAATCCTCTGGGTTTTTAGCTTTCTATTCATATTGGAAGATTTGGATATCATTTGGTTAGTCAATTTGATGATTTAAACAGAAGTGTTCATTTCGGCATTTTTCTGATGTTTGATTTTCAATAAATCCGAATAAATCCAATTCTTCTCTAAAAATCATGAATTATATACCAAAAATTTCCATTTTCTCTCTTGTTTCTGAATATATAATTTCGTAATATTTTACACTCTTTTTATTCACTGATTTTATAGAAAGTCAACATTTGGTTAAAGTCAATTCTTTGACCTTGACTTTTGACATTTCTTTGTCAAATCAGTTTCTAAATTCTTAAAATATCTTATTTCTTATATTTATATCATTACCATTAATAAAATATCGTTTTCACTTCTTAAAAACCTTAGTTAAACCTGAGTTTGACCAAGTCAACTCTTCAATCAAAGTTAACCGTCTTCTTTGTGGATCGACCTAATCTTTACACTATACTTGATTTCATATCTTTGTTATTGTGAGTTAGGAATTATAAATTTTATTTGACCGACGTTTTGTATGTTTTCAATGACCGCATAAATCGTTTCGTCACTCACGCTAGTGGTATGGTCTATAGTGGAGTGATAGGCAAACTCGGCACATGGTATGATCAAGTCCCAACTGGTCAAGCTATCACCGACCAATGATCAAAGTAGGATCCCTAAGCTGATATTGACGACGTAAGTCTGGCCATCAATCTGGGGATGATAACTGCTAGAGAATGTGAGCTTAGTCCCAACTAAGCTCCCAAGAGTCCTCCAAAAGTGACTAGTAAACCGCATGTCGCGGTCTAAGATAATGGACTTGGATAGTCCATGTAGGCGCACAAGTGCAATCACGCCTATCAAAGATATTTCGTATGACACAAGATGTTTGATGGTACTCAGTCCTGCTAGCTATAAGACCGACTTTGATACGACATGGTCTGATGTAGGATAATTTTAGTATGATTATATGTATGAATATGTTGGAGTAATTATGGAGAAGTGAGAGAAATATGATAGGAGTTTTAGTGATGGTAAATGATAATTATCCTACAAGTGTGTGAGGATCTATGAATTGATATCACAATGAAATGAATTTACCATTCAGTCAGAATATATTAAGAATAATTCAGAAGTATAAAGAGAAGAGTTTAGATGAAAAGATATTACATATATTTATCTATTATAAATGAATAAGACTATAGTTGTGAAGAGGAGAAGAATAAGTATAATGTGAAATAGTTTAGATGATGATGGAAGGATGATATGATTTTCTGCCGAGGAAGAAGAGGCGGACAGCAGATAGGAGAGAGAATGGTGAGAGATATATGTGTATATAAATAAGAATAAAGGATATAGGGCGATAGAGAGAATAACAGAAATGAGGAATAGGGATGATGAGACTATGGAGAGAAATAAATATATCGGGGAGTATGAATAGGAAAGGAAGAGAGCGGTAGGGAACAAGAGGGAGATATATTGGATATGGCAAAGGATGTCGAGTCAGGATATCAGTAGTGAAGATGACGGTAAATGTGTAGATTGCGTACGGAAGAAAATGGAGAGGATAGTGAGAGAGGTGAAATCAGATGAAAGGTAGTAATGTTGGACTTCAGATTTATGAAACGAACTCATTTCACTAGAAAAGAGACGAGGATAAATTACCTGAAGAAGACGAGAAGGGATGTCGTAGATTACTCCCGCTGACATCGGATAGTCTCGAAATGCTTCGGATTTTAGTGTTGAAAGAGGACAGAAGAGGGGAAGAATAGATAGGGAGGTAGAATCGGAGAGAAGGAAGATGCGAGCAGAACAATGGAGACACAGGGAAGACGATGAACACAGAGGTATAAAACGAACCAAGTAACCCAAATTTCATTCAAAATGCACTGCCTTTGTTCTCGTACAGATTTCGTTAAATAGAAATAGAAAAGAGCAGTTATGGGAGGCGTCGGATCGCGGTAAATCCCGTTCGCGAAGGAGTAGTTGCGTCCGGGTCAATTCCTTCTCAATATACTGTTGACGTGGATATTTGGTGATTCATGGAGTAGGAGTGAGCTTTGTCTTGGGGTTTATCTGTCGGGCGGGTGGGCGAAAGGGAGAGTCGGTCGGGTGCACGAAGGAAAGTAGAGCTCGTGGGAACTTCTTCGCGATTTAACTTCGGCTAGATTTCTGCCGTCGGGTTGTTTCCTTTAACGAGGTGACGAGACGACAGAAGCAGACGTGAGGCGCTTTGACGAGAAAGAAAACTCAACGGGCTTCTTTCTTGGGGAGCGTCGATGGTGGGATACCAAGAATATGCGTTGACTTCTACAGGTCTTCCATTGGCGTACCAAGGAGACGTCGCAGCGACGCTGGGGAACCTCTCAGATCTCATTGTCTTTCTCTTTTCTTCCTGGTCGGCGGAACTCTCCAAGAATCCGATGACGTTTCAACGTGGAAGGACTTGCATGTCTTCAACATCCTCATAAGTCTTGGCGGTCTTATTTCACATGGAGGACTTTCCATATATCCCGTCATGTTTATGATGGCTGATGACGGTGATGTAGAACCTCAGCTCATGGTGATATTGATAGTTTGGTGGGGAGCATCAGATGTGGAGTTGATTCGGCTTCAATGACGATGTTGTTCCATCGCTGGCTTCAGGCGTTGTGACTTTCGGAGACTAGAGATTCGATGAAAGTTGACTCGCGGGTCTTCTTAGGTTGCATTGCACTATCAAAACCCAGTCCGAAGAGAATTCCAGCTGATCGTTCCTCGGCTGTGGTTGTATCCGACGCTTCAAATTGCTCATAGACGCCATCTAAAGCATCACCTCCATTATCATCTCAGTCAACTACTACTTCAACTATCAGTTTCACCCTGCATGACTCTTTAGAAACCAAGAACTCTGCATGAGGTAGCTGATTCTCTATCCATCTTAAAGAGATCTTCTTCAACTATAAGGCTGACTTTACTCGGATAACACTTCATTGCTGAGGACTAAGCTTAGTATGTCTTCAGTATTCTGTTTATCCATTTATCATGAAGGTCTTATAAAATGGGATATAGCCCTATTTAGTAATATCTCTCTTGGCATAATTGCCATCATAGAAATGGG
This sequence comes from Lemna minuta, assembly GCA_024174645.1. Lineage (NCBI taxonomy): Eukaryota > Viridiplantae > Streptophyta > Magnoliopsida > Alismatales > Araceae > Lemna > Lemna minuta. The sequence goes on along the minus strand of CM044110.1, from coordinate 15,419,859 downwards.
CTTCATGCTTGTTCAATCCTCATACATGCATGGGTTATTCATGCACATAGGCTTTGTCTTGAAGTAGAATTCAAGGGTAATATCAAGTAGATCTCTCCTATAATTCTAACTAATGGTGGTTTTCAAAGAAAGATGTAATTCAAATAGGTTTCCTACTGATTTTTCTTTGAGATCATTATTTAAAATGACATAAGGTACCTAACATGTAGTGGAGGTGGTTTGGGAAGTAGGGACCTATATCAAAGATAAAAGATGGTTGACTTGGTCTATTCAAAGAATTCTAAGTATCTAAGGATAAGGATTAAATGCTTTGACCAAGTCAATCTTTAGATCATTATAAAATATGGAAAGGAGGAGGGAAGATAATTCCCTTAAGATCTACTATCTCTTAAATTATTTAGAGAGGTCTTCTTCATCCATTTAATTAATGGATAATTTTTTAAACTGGTAGATAAGGAGCAGGAGGAGGAGGAGGAGGAGGAAAGGTTCACTTAGAACCCTTGTGTTCATGTTTCAAAATAATTCTCCATCATGGTCACTACCGCCGATATCCACAATCACCTTGCATGCATAACTATTTGATGGACCCCGCGCACCTGCGACAGACATAACGGCCGACGACAATATAACAAGGACAGACATAATGGTCGACGATGACATAACAGGAACAGAAGAGGACGACGGGATCTCTGACGAACGTACTGCGCGACCACGGCGCACAGCAAAGCCGACGACACAACTCGCCGATTTCGTCTATTTCTAACGGCCATCACCTTTACGAAGGAGAGGGGCCAATGCCGTTAAATAGGGGGGTGATAGCGGGGGAAAGAGAAGAACGCTTTTGTTTTATTTTCCCTTTTTCGATTTCCTTAGAATGAGTTTTCTCTACTCTGAGTGCATGCTAACGGGATAGCCGAGTTAGGCTGGGCGTTACTACACTCCAACGAGAAGGATCTCACCGCGACGGCACCCCTCCCTCCTTCCTCCCTCTCACTACGTCGTTATTCCTTCTCTCCTCCACTCGAACCCATTTTCCGCTCCTCCTGCTCGTTGTCAACAACTCTCCTGCTCCTGGTGGAGATTCAAGACGAAGACCATCCACCCCCGCCCGGCGTGGATGACCCAGAAGCCGAAATTTACGACGCGGACCCGACGCTTGCTAACACTTTTGAAGGGGCACCTGGGCTCCTGGGATGCATCATCAAGGAGATGTACCGTTAACGCCGAAGGAGCACGACTACGCACTCACCGCCCCGATTGGCACGACCTTATCGGAGGAAACGACCGGAAGCAGTACACCTCCGGGCACCAAGAATGAATCCCCAGGGACCGAGAACCCCCTCCGGTCGGCCATATTTTCGACGTTCACCAAGATGGGAAGCCTAGTGATTAAGATCGTAGTCGACAGTGGCAGTGTGGTAAACGCGGTCGCGGCTGCCTCCGTTCTCAGTCTCGGCCTCCAGCCACTGCCACATCCGCGGCCATATAAAGCAATGTGGATCAACGACACCTACCTCGTCGTGACGACGAGGTGCATCGTGCCGTTACAAGTGGCCGGATACCAGGAGAATGTCTGGTGCGACATTCTACCGATGGGGGTAGGCAGCGTACTTGATGGAGAATTATTTTGAAACATGAACACAAGGGTTCTAAGTGAACCTATCCTCCTCCTCCTCCTTCTCCTCCTCACTCATGAGTTTGAAAATTATCCATTCATTTAAATGGATGAAGAAGACCTCTCTAAATCATTAAAGAGAGAGTAGATCTTAAGGGATTTATTTTTCCCTCTTTTTCCCTATTTTATACTGATCTAAAGATTGATTTGGTCAAACATTTATCCTTATCCTTAGATAACTAGAATTCTCTGAGTGGACCAAGTCAACCACCATTATACCTTTGATATAGGTTCCTAATTGTCCAAACCACATCCACTATATCATAGGTCCCTTGTGTGAATAAATGATCTCAAGAAACATCAATAGGAAGCATTTTGTGTATACTCCCTTATCTTTTTGAAAACCACCTTTAGATAGAATTATAGGAGATCTATTATTTATGGAAGTACACTATCTTCAGAGATCAAATCCCTTATGAAGTAATCAGTATGAAGAAGTTTGCTGTTAAAGAGGACAATCCTGGTTAACATAAAATCATGAAGTTATCACTATGAAGAAAGCTATCGTAAGAAAGACCATCACGAGAATTGTCCCTCCTATAATCCTGTTGAACACATCTTCATGGTTAAAAGTTTTATTGCCCATAAAGTCTCATCTTACTGTCAAGGAAAACAACGACAGTCATCCATGTGGAGAGGAAGACAATCATAGAGCACAACCCCTATCCATGTGGAGATATATCGACAGTAATCCCTATAAAACAAAACCTCTATGATTTTAAAGGTCAGGGCCTTCCACATCCTCATCTACAACAAAGGAAATACCTCTTGTCTGAATATGAACTTCACGAATGATAAGAACGAAGTTTCCTAAAACAAGAGACAGCTAATCACGAGCAACTCCAGTGAATACAAGACAGAAGTCAAAGCTCTACTTGTGTACTGAAGCGGCTCGCAGAGATCTCCGCGTCACTATCGCGCAAGCAAGAGCGATGGTTCAACAAGAGGGAATGCTTCATAGTCAGTCCTCAGCAGGAAGCTCTGCCAAAGAAGCGGTCACATGTTCCACATACGAACTCACCTGCAAAGTCTCCAGTCAACGCCCACTGAGAATGGATGCTCCTTGTCGTCTGTTGCGGCCTTTTCGTCACCCTGCGCAGAGGAATTTTTGACCTCAAGATAAAATACACACTGTTTAGATGCCAACAACTCTTCAAGAGATCGTGGAAATATCGCGATAGTTATCTCACGTACTGACGTCTCTCTACGTCACCACAATCGCCTAATAATCCCAACGACGAGATATCATCAAGCTTAGCTAATTCCGAAGGAGCGAGCCGCGAAGATACAAGCACTTTCTCACTAATCTTCACGCGTCCCGCCAACGAGATGTCAGCATTCGTGAGGTCAAAGTAAAATACGGGAATCTCTCCACGTCGCCATGCTTACACGATTAATCCGACGACGGAACGTCATCGAGAGGTAATTTTATTCATCTCCTCTTCCCGCCGAATGAAAGTCAAAAGACGCCAAATGAGTCAACTGAAGTAACCGCCACGAAGCGACTTCTCGCCGCGACTTCCCATCTTTCGTTCCTATAAAAACGGAACTTTGTAACAATCATAGGCAGTTGTTGTTTTATGAAAAACTGGGTTACTTGGTTCGTTGTTACCCTTCGTGTTCATCGTCTTCCCTGTGCCTCTCCCACTTCCCTCATCTCCGATTCTATCTCCCTTTCCCTTTCTCCCCCCATTCTGTCCGCTTTCAACACTTTACGTCCAGACGCAATCGGCGGAAATTTCGGATAATCTTGATATCTCCACGAGCATTCTCTTCACCGTAACAGAAGGTATCATCCTTATCTTTCTTTTGTGAGAATAGTTCATCTCCAAGATCTGTCAGTCCACGTTAGATGCATTCTCTTATCTATTCTTTCTATTTCTTACTTACATCTTCCATTATTCCCGTCTTATCCATTCCATACTTCTTCTCCTCTTATTTATCCTCCCTATCATCATAATTATTCTCTTATATTCCACATTAACTCCACTATCATCACTATCTAAAGTAATTATTAAATAATCTCCACTCTCTAATTCTCTATTTAGTAATCTCTGTCCTAACTCCCTTAATATCTATTTATATTCTCTATTCCCTAATTCATTATCATCCTTTCTATTTCTCTTATTTCCTCATTATCCTTCTACCATATCTAATCTGATTTTCTACTTAGTTCCTTCAGTGATATCACTTCATAGGTCCTCCCTAATTTGTAGGATTATTAATATTTCTAAATATCCTACATCAGTACTGCTCGGCCGGCCATGGCTGTTTGACCGGGATGTTGCGCAGTACGGGCGGACCAACCGCTGCATCTTTATTTCGGCGGGTGCAAGCACATCTGGCAGCCTTTCATACCTCCTATCCAGGGCGCGGCGCCACCGACGGTCATCTCCTCCTCCGAAGATAAACTCGTCCAGCTCCTCGGAATTGTTTCAGCTCGCCAATTCCTCAAGGGAGTGGAGACCAACGCTCCCGTATGGGAAATCCAGGTGCGAACCAAAACATCCGAACAAAGCAACACCCAGTACCCCTCTTTTCTGCAGGATTTTGCCGGAGTATTTCCCACGGAAGCCCCCGAATCACTACCACCTAGCCGGGCAATTCAGCACTTTATAGACTTCATCCCGGGAGCGACGTTGCCAAACCTCCCACACTACCGACTCAGTCCCCTCCCAAAGTGCGAGCCTCAACGACAGGTAGAGGATTTATTACGTCGCGGATTCATACGGGAAAGCCAAAGTCCGTGCGCCGTTCCCGCCCTCTTGGCGCCTAAGAAAGACGGCAGCTGGCGATTATGCGTCGACTGCCGCGCAATCAACCGCATTACGGTCCGTTATCGTTTTCCGATTCCACGTATTGACGACCTTTTGGATCAGTTAGCTGGGGCGACCATCTTCTCCAAGCTGGATCTTCGGAATGGCTACCACCAGGTGCGGATTCGAGAAGGCGACGAGTGCAAGACGGCCTTCAAGACAGGCGAGGGGTTATACGAATGGCTTGTCATGCCTTTCGGGCTATCCAACGCTCCAAGTACCTTTATGCGGCTCTTGAACGACGTCCTCCGCGCCTTCGCCGGTAAGTTCTTGGTGGTTTATTTTGACGATATCCTCGTCTATAGCCGGTCTCTCGACGAACATCGGCAACACCTGCGAGCGGTATGTGCCAAACTTCAACAGGAGCGTCTGTTCGCCAATCTAGCGAAATGCTCTTTTCTGAACAACACGGTGGCTTTCCTCGGCTTCCTCATCTCTCCGGCCGGAATTTCCGTCGATCCCTCTAAGACTTCAGCTATCCACAACTGGCCAACGCCGAACACCATATTCGACGTCCGCAGCTTCCACGGCCTAGCTTAGTTCTATCGCCGCTTCGTACGGAATTTCAGCTCCATTGCCGCGCCCCTGACGGATCTATTTCGACAAAACCAATTTGTGTGGAACCCGGATGCCGAACGTGCCTTCCAGCAGCTCAAGACAGCCTTAGTCACGACCCCCGTTCTCCGTCTTCCCGATTTTACCAAACTATTCGATGTAGCAGCAGATGCCTCTAAAGTGGGAATCGGCGCGGTACTTTCTCAGGACGCACACCCCGTGTCATATTTCAGCGAGAAATTGAGCGAGGCAAAGATCCGATACTCCAACTATGACCGGGAACTCTATGCAGTGGTTCAATCCCTTAAATTCTGGCGCCATTATCTCCTCCACACCGACTTCACCCTCTACAGTGACCATGAAGCCCTTCGGTTCCTCCATTCCCAGAAGAAACTAGCCCGGCATGCACGATGGATCGAAAACGCTCACGAGTTTACATTTTCCTTACACCATCGTCCGGGGCGAGATAACAAAGTAGCGGATGCCCTCAGCCGCCGCCAGCATACTCTTCATATTTCACAGGTAGCGATCACGGGATTCGATCGCCTGCCTCTGATTTATAAGGAGTGCCCAGACTTCCGGGAGGCCTGGCAGGCAGCTCAATTGACGAATTCCCCTTCCGGCCTTCCTCACGCGGGGACGCCACCACCCCGCAAAGAATACCGCGCAGAAGCCGGATTTCTATTCTTCCACGACCGCCTTTGCATACCCACCGGCTCCACTCGTGACTTTCTCGTCTGGGAACTTCATGGCGGTGGACTCGCGGGACATTTCGGCATCACCAAGACATTCCAAGCCCTCGAAGACAGATACTATTGGCCTCAACTCCGTCGTGATGTCCGCCGTATGGTTGGTCGTTGCTCCACCTGCACCATCGGAAAGTTAACCAAGCAAAATACTGGACAGTATTTACCTCTTCCGGTTCCCTCCGAGCCTGGGCAAGAGGTGAGTTTGGATTTCGTCCTGGGCTTACCTCGCACTCGGCGACAATTCGACGCCATCCTGGTGGTCGTCGACCGCTTCAGCAAAATGGCGCATTTTATTGCCTGCTCCCGGACGGCGGATGCCGCGTACACCGCCAAATTATTCTTCAACGAAGTTGTACGCCTTCACGGGGTTCCGCGCAACATCGTCTCCGATCGAGACGTCCGCTTCACCAGCAATTTTTGGAAAACGCTATGGCGTTTGATGGGGACGACGCTTCGGTTCTCGACGGCATTCCACCCACAGACGGATGGACAAACGGAAGTCACGAACCGAACTCTGGGAAACCTCTTGCGTTGCCTCGTCCAAGAACACACAACTACCTGGGACGAGCTCCTTCCCCGCGCAGAATTCGCGTACAACGCATCGCAGCATCGTGCTACCGGATATTCCCCGTTCCAAGTTAACACCGGTCGAGTCCCTAACTTACCCGTCGACCTAATACCCCTTCCAACGACAAGAGTCTACGCGCGCGAAGCCTACACCTATGCCAACGACCTCGCGGAACTCCATCGGCAGGTCCACGAATGAATTACGGCCTACAACACCAAAATCAAGACGGCAGTCGACGCCCACCGTCGACCGCGCGAAATTCAGTAGGGAAGCTTAGTTATGGTCCGGCTTCGCCCAGAATGCTACGCAGCGGTAAAAGCGCACAAACTCCACCCTCGCGCCGACGGCCCCTTCCTGGTCCGCCGCCGGGTCAACCCCAATGCCTACGAGATCGCCATTCCCCCTGAATGGGGAATTCCAAACACCTTCAATGTCTGTGACCTTGTTCCCTATCGGGGTCGCTTAGACGTCCCCACCGAACCAGGTCTTCCCCCGGACTCGACGGAGTCGAGTCTTGTTGAACCGGAGGAGAATGATGGACCCCGTGCACCTGCGACAGACATAACGGCCGACGACAATATAACAGGGACAGACATAATGGTCGACGACGACATAACAGGAACAGAAGAGGACGACGGGATCTCTGACGAACGTACTACGCGACCACGGCGCACAGCAAAGCCGACGACACAACTCGCCGGTTTCGTCTATTTCTAACGGCCATCACCTTTACGAAGGAGAGGGGCCAATGCCGTTAAATAGGGGGGGTGATAGCGGGGGAAAGAGAAGAACGCTTTTGTTTTATTTTCCCTTTTTCGATTTCCTTAGAATGAGTTTTCTCTACTCTGAGTGCATGCTAACGGCATACCCGAGTTAGGCTGGGCGTTACTACACTCCAACGAGAAGGATCTCGCCGCGACGGCACCCCTCCCTCCTTCCTCCCTCTCACTACGTCGTTATTCCTTCTCTCCTCCACTCGAACCCATTTTCCGCTCCTCCTGCTCGGACCGCATCACTATTGATCTTCCCGTAGGGATAGAAGATCAACGTGCGGAGGAGATCGTACGTGGGGTTCATCGATGTTAGAGTGCTAGACTGCGAAGTCGGTATGACCTCTCGAGAAATCACGGTGGGCTGATGGGGAGGTAGGGTCACATCCATTGGTGACCATGGAATAGCAACGCTGATCAAGTCCCTCATCGGTGTGCTCGTCATGGTGCCGACGGAAGCGGGGGCCTCGACTATTGCGAGAGCAGATCGAGATGTAACCGATCAAGTCAGGAGTGTCGTCACACTCGTCTGCCAATGCCTCATCAGCGATGTAAACATCATCGCCTAGGGGAACATCATTCTCATGGGAGCCACAGTCAAGTTCCTTGACCTCCATAAGGAGCTTCAAGGAAGGACACTAGCTCATCCGATGTCCCTTGCCCTGACACTTGAAACAAGTGATGTGGGTGATAACATGCTAAATAAACATTATAAAACATGATTGTTAATTCATATTAAGGCATAAATGATTTCGTTTCCATGCATGTTATCATATTTATGTGTATTTTCTATCATTCTATGAAAAAGTCATTATAATCTAAAAAATACTATAAATTAGGGTTAAATATGATGATTTAAAGATAAATAATTTAACAACCCATCTTTAGTCGAGATTATAGATTTTTTAGAGCTAAAATAATCAGAGAAATGAATTTATAAACATTTATTTATATTTTCTTAATAGAAAACACTTAAAAAAATAATTATGTTTTTGAAATAAAATTTAAAACTCTAATTATTTTTCAATTTTTACCTTTTAGAATTATAGATAATTAAATTTTGGATCAAATGAAAGAAATTTGGATTAATTTGGAGTTATATTTTAAAATTTATGAATTTTTTGATTTTTAGGAATTTTTTCTGAATTATTCTCAATTTTTAATGATTAAAAACAATTTAAAAAATGGCAAATATGGGGTTTATTTTCGCGCGGCACCCACGTGGATGCGACGTGGCACGCAAGGCCACGTGGCAGTGACACGCGGGCCCACGCGGCACGTGATAACATGCTATTTATGCATGTAATTACATAGTTATTAATGCAAATTAATGCATTAATCATTATAAATATATGCATGTGATCATCTTTTAAGCATATTTCTATCATTTTGTGTAAATTCATGTTATGATCTTAAAATACATCAATTTATGGGTTATTATGCATAATTAAACATTATAATCTTTAATCCTAATTATACTTATGATTATAATCATGTTTTAAGAGTGAAAATATAAGAGAAAATTAACGTTTATGTGTTTACATTTATGTGTTTATATAAATTTATTTTATATAATACATAAATGTATAAAATTAATATAAATTTATTCTCTTATTATTTTAATAATTTGACCTTTTATAATGATAGATTATTCAATTCTGAATCCAACAAAACAAATTTGAATTAATTTGGAGTTATATTTTGAAAGTTATGAATTTTAAAATTTTTAGGAATTTTTCTCGAATTTTTGTGACTTTATTTGATTTTTATTTCGATTTTTAAATATTTAATTTAATTAAAAAATGCAAAAAAAATTTAGGTTTTATCGCGCGTGTACACGTGGCATCGCCACGTGGACCGGCGCGAGCGCCTATGTGGCACTGATGTGACACGTAGATGTTATTTATATGTACCATATATAGTAATTACATAATGTATATAGGTCTCCCGATTATAGGGAGACAAATTATTAAACCCACATAATCGCCGTATCTTATATACTAAACATTTCTCTCTATTTTCTCCAAGTGGGATTAAAATGTTTTGCTTTCTTTGATTTTAGACACGTGGCGAGCCTATCGTACGTTGGATCTAATCGCGATCAACGCGATGACGACGGCTGAGATTTGATTTCGCCATTTATAAGAATCGTTGTTCGCGACAGAAGAACGGTTCGCGATCAATCCTTGATTTCTCCATGTTTAGAGAATCATTTCGCGCGCCGTTTGTTTCTGTGTAATCGTAACTCATTTCCGCTTCAATTTAATGCATAAATTTCAAGTTTAATCGAGGGAGAAAGGAGAATTACGTTCTTGAACTTCAAACTTTGTCTTCGGAAATTCGGAATATAAAGCCATGCATCCGGCGATTAATTGGATCATTTCGAAGGCTAATTTGGGTTAGATTGTGTATTTTCACCTTAATCTTTCATCATTTAAGATTAATTTTACTTTTAGAATCGTAGATTAGTTTAATTTAAGTTTAATTTTTGGTTTTTAATCGTTTTTCGAAACGAAATTTTCTCTAAACTTCAAACTTTGATTTCTCTTTGAATTCTCATCCCAATCACCTGATTTATGATTCCGTGGATTCGAAATTGAGTTATCTTTCTTAATATACTATAATGCTCAATTTCTAATCTAAACTCTCATCCGATTTGACCGAATTTAAAAGATATCTCTCAAATCTCCCTAATTCTCCATGATTTCGACCCTTAATTACCATTATACTAATTAATTACTTTGATTAATCATTAATTGGTAAGTTTAGGACTTTGTTTTGACACTAAGTCGTGTGCATTCAATGACCATATGATTAAGTCTCGTCAAATGGCGCCGTTGCTGGGAAATTAAGGCGTACTTTTGAGGAAAATCATCAATTTTTACTCGGTCAACTCTGATATTTTTTTTTTCTTTTTGATATTAATCCAAATTAATCCTACATTGAGCTATTTGTAGCAGAAATACATCGTTTAGATACTCAATTTCAACGAGATTAGGTGAATTGTCCCTCTCTACGGACGACGGACGATCATCGCGTCACACTCGAATTGGGAGAGCGTAACTCTGACAAATAGCGACAATCAGGTACGATTAATTTGTCATTGTTGAATAATTTTATAGTATCTCTTCTTATTATTATATATATTAGAATATTAGTGCATATTTATGAGACGAGAGTCTGATTGGAGAACGAGGGATAATCCTTTACACTTAGATCTTTTTGAACGTTCCTCGCAATCACTTTCATCTTCCGCGTCATCATCGACCTTAGATATGGCCTTGAATGATGAGGGAAATGTTAGGAGACGTCTTAGTGATTATGCTAGGCCTGTTCTTCAAAGACTCGTTACTCGTATTCATGCACCTTTAGCTAGAAATACGAATTTTAGGAAAGATTCGCATGTGATGAGTATGTTACCTATCTTCCGTGGTAAACCTTCCGAGGATCCTTATAGACATGTCGAAGAGCTTAGTCAAGTATGTGAGATCAATCAGATTCATAATGTGTCGGCAGATGTAATGAAGATGAAACTCTTTCCCGCCACCCTTAGAGATAGAGCTAAGGATTGGTTTCTTAAGTTAGGAAAGGAGTTCACATCTTGGACCGAGATGGAGGAGGAATTTCTTCGGAAATACTATTCCGTAGGAAAGACCACCTCTGTTAGGAAGGCGATGCGTGAGTTTACCCAAGGACCGAGTGAGACATTCCACGAAGCTTGGGAGAGACTTAGAGACCTCACTAGAGAGTGCCCTCACCATGGAGTGTCTAACCATGAGCTTACACAGATATTTTATGATGGGTTAGGCCCGCAAGATAGATATCTTTTGGATGCAGCTAGCGGCGGCACCTTCATGAGCAAGTTTGAAGATGAAGCAATGGATTTGATTGAGACTGTGGCGGAGAATAGCCACCACAACGCGGCAAAACCATTTGGAAGAGGTGCAACACCGAAGGGAGGATTGATCGACGCAAAGTCGGTAGAGACGGGCATGCTCCTAGAGAAGATTGACATGATGGCGGAGGTTTAGAATCTTTTATTAGATCGGTTCCACATCCGCAACGGATCTGAAGGACTCGCACCCGTCGCTCTACAAGAAGCGTCGCCATGCGCCCATTGCTCACGCCTCGACCACGTCGAGATGGATTGTCCGATCTTGGCAATTTAAGGGCAGGGCATGTATAGACAAGGCCCGCCAGGAGGGCAAAGTCAACAGGGACGACCGAACTATCAAGGTACATATCCTACTTATTTTAATGACCATGTTTATCATAATCCTATGCAGCAGCAGCAAGGATTTAGGAGGAACACCGATCAGACGCATCCTCCATATAGCACCAGTCAGCAACAAAACTCGCAGCAGCAACCCTACGCAAATGCAAGACAGTCGACGTATATTCTGTCACAGCAACCGTACAATCAAGCTCCACGACCGACCGCACCATCTGTAGATCCGATTCTAGGTGCGATCTCTCAGTTGATGGAGCAAATGAGCAGGATGAACTCCCGTGTGGACGAGATACAGGATTTCGTCAAGACGAACATCCCTACCTCGATTGATAATAAGAAGGGTAAGCAAGTTTCATTTTCTGACCAATTACCATCGCAGGCCACAATCAACCCTAGGAATCAAGGGTCATCATCGAGTCAAACGCACAACCTTAGTCATGTGCATGTTGACGAGGAGGAAGTGGAAGTTGCGTTAGCGATATCGATCCTTAGGAGCGACAAGGATTTACCTGATCCTTATAAGGATCATCCTTTACATAAGAGCTCGATTGATGATGATACACCGACAGTCGTAGTAGAGCCAGAGAGTAGTTCTGATGATGAGGAGGAACGGGGGCGAGCGGAGCCGAATCACGACACATACAAACCACACGGGGGTGAGCGACGAAGAAAGATCACTTCCCGCTGCCATTCATCGATCAAATCCTTGATCCAATAGCAGGTCAGACTTACTTTTGTTTCTTGAATGGTTATTCAAGATACAACCAGATTGCGATTCATCCGGACGATCAAGAAAAGACGACGTTCACTTGTCCCTTTGGCACATTCGCATTTAGGCGAATGCCATTCAGATTGTGTAACGCCCCTGCGACATTCCAGAGATGTATGACGGCGATATTTTCCAATTTCCTTGGCGATAGTCTCAAAGTCTTCATGGATGATTTCTCTCTCTTTGGAGATGATTTCGACAGCTGTCTAGCTCACCTAACAAAGATCCTCGAGGTCTGCGTCAGGAAACGACTAGTATTGATTTGGGAGAAATCCCATTTTATGGTGCGAGAGGGAGTAGTGCTCGGGCATCTCGTCTCGGACAAAGGTTTGGAGGTTGATAAGGCCAAGATTGAAGTCATTCAAAACCTTCCTCTCCCCACTACATTACGAGATTTACGTAGTTTTCTAGGACATGTTGGCTTTTACCGCAGGTTTATACGAGACTTTGCTAAAGTCTCCAAACCGTGGGCCGCGCGCCAAACCATTTTTTTATTCTTTTTTATTAATATTTTTATTATTTTAAAACAATTAAAATCGAAAATAAATCAAATTAAATTCAAAAAAATTCTAGAAAATTCTATAAATTTGTAAAAATCATAACTTTCAGAATATAACTCCAAATTAAGTCAAATTTGTTTTGTTGGATTCAGAATTGAATAATCTATCATTATAAAAAGTCAAATTATTAAAATAGTAAGAGAATTAATTTATATTAATTTTATACATTTATGTATTATATAAAATAAATTCATATAAATACGTAAATGTAAATAAAAGTCTTTTCTCTTATATTTTCATCTTTAAAACATGATTATGATCATAAATATAATTAGGATTAAAGATTATAATGTCTAATTATGCATAATAACCCCTAAATTGATGTATTTTAAGATCATAACATGAATTTACACCAAATGATAGTGTTCGATAGAGAGAACGATAGGAGAGAGAAAGCCCAAAAATAGAAATGACGCTAGGGTTTTTCGCACTGACGTGACATCCCCATAATGGGGTTAAATAGAGAGAGGAGAGAGAATACGTTAGTGGGCCAAGCCCACTAAAGAGAGAGAAGAAAATAGAGAAAAGGGAGAGAAGAAGGGCCCATAATCTCTAACACTCCCCCTCAAGCTGGAGCGTGGAGGTCGAACATGCCCAGCTTGGATCCCATGGTCTCATATGCAGGGCCGGGTAGAGACTTAGTGAAGATGTCTGCCAGCTGATGTGCGGAAGCAACGTGTGGGGTACGGATGGTACCATTCATCACGTACTGTCGAATGAAGTGGCAGTCGATCTCAATGTGCTTCGTCCTCATGTGGAACGTAGCATTACTGGCAATGAAGGTTGCAGCCAGGTTGTCACAATACATCTGCATGGGCTCTTCAGGCGGAAAACCCAATTCCGTAAGCAGAGAGCGCAACCACAATAGTTCTGCTGTGGTATCGGCCATAGCTCGATACTCGGCTTCGGCGCTAGAACGAGATACGATAGACTGCTTCTGAGAGCGCCATGTGACAAGGTTACCTCCGACATAGGTGGCATATCCACCGTGGGACTTCCGGTCCTCCTTGTCGCCGGCGAATCCAGAGTCAGAGTAGGCCTCAATGCGCAGATGACCATGTCGCCGATATAAGAGGCCCTTCCCCGGAGCTCTCTTTATGTACGCCAAAACTCGGTAGACTCCTTCCAGATGGATAGTGCGAGGGGCCTGCATAAACTGACTCAAGACACTAACCGCATAGGAGATATCCGGGCGAGTCACGGTGAGGAAGATCAATTTCCCCACAAGTCGTCGGTAGAGGCCTGCATCCTCAAGGAGTGCAGTAGCGTGGTCCCACCAGTCCACATTCTGCTCCATGGGTGAGGGAGCAGGCTTACACCCCAACATCCCTGTCTCCTCCAGTAAGTCAAGTGCATACTTCCGCTGACAAATGGACATCTGGCCCTGACGGTAAGCAATCTCAAGGCCAAGGAAGTACCTGGGTGGAGACAGATCTCTGGTCACGAAGTGCTGAGCCAGATACGCCTTGGTCGCAGCAACCTCGGCGTCGTCACTACCAGTGATGATGATGTCATCGACATACACAGCCAGGATAACACATCCATGCGGGGTGCGTTTCCTCAGAACTGTCGGATCGGAGACGGTAGAGACGAAGCCATACGAGAAGAGTAGCTGGGAGAACTTGTGGAACCACGCACGCGGACTCGCTTCAGCCCATAGATAGCCTTCTTGAGGAGACATACCTCGAAGACTCCCCCGAGCAACATACCCAGGTGGTTGCTCCATGAATACCTTCTCCTCGAGGTCTCCGTAAAGGAAGGCATTGGACACGTCCAGCTGATGAAGCGACCAGGACTGATCCAGAGCGATGGAGAAGATAACACGAATAGAGCTGAGGCGCGCCACTGGGGAGAAGGTCTCATGGTAGTCAAGACCATAGGCTTGAGAAAAGCCACGAGCGACGAGACGCGCCTTATAGCGAGCGACAGAGCCATCAGGATTGTACTTAATGGAGTACACCCACTTGCAGGAAACCACGTTGGCATCAGTAGGGCGAGGAACCAACGTCCACGTCTCCCGCTGGATGAAGGCCGCATACTCCGCATCCATCGCCTCTTTCCACGCCGGTACCTGCAACGCCTCAACATACGACTTGGGAATTGACTCGGTTAGTACGGACAGGGCAAAGGTCTGATAGTGAGGAGAAAGGCGGGCAGGAGAGACGTGATGGGCGATAGGGTGGTGGGTGCACTGGCGAGTGCCCTTGCGAAGGGCAATAGGAAGGTCGAGATCACAGACAGGAGGTGGTGGTGGTGGTGGTGGGGAAGACACGGTAGCTAGAACAGGGGAGGATGGCGGGGAGGTAGACTCCACCTCAGGGGGTAGGCTGGGAAGGGAGCCAGGGGAGGGTGACACATCAGGCAAGGGAACCGGGGTAGGGGAAGAGGAGGGCATCAACAGAAGGTCAGTACCAGTAGTGGCAGATATCGAAGGAGGAGAGGATGTGATATCACATCCAGTCTGGGTAGAGGCAAAGTAGGGACTGTCCTCATGGAATGTCACATCTGCCGAAGTAACATACTGGTGCTGATCTGGGAAGTACACACGGTAGCCCTTCTGAGTCCGAGAGTAACCAACAAACACACCCTTGCGTGCACGAGGAGCCAGCTTGGATAGTCCGGGGGTGTGATCCTGAACGAAGGCAGTGCAACCGAAGACTCGCGGGGGTAGAGAGAAGAGGTCAGCCGCAGGAGTCAATCTCTGAAGAGGAACCGCACCTCCAAGGGCAGCGGATGGGAGACGGTTCACCAAATATGTAGCTGTCAAAACAGCTTCACACCAGAGATACTGAGGTACCTTCATGGCAAGCAACAGTGTACGTACCATATCCAGAAGGTGTCGATGCTTCCGCTCTGCCACCCCGTTCTGCTGCGAGGTATATGGACATGTAGTCTGATGGACTATCCCATGGGCCAAACATAGGTCCTCAATTGCCTTCTGAGTAAATTCAAGTGCATTGTCCGTACGCAGAATTTTGACCGTAGTCTCATACTGGGTAATAATCTCAAGTAGAAAGTGCTGGATGCGAGAAAGCACCTCCTTCCGCTCTTCAAGATATATGTCCAACTCGCCTTGGTGAAATCATCAACGAACACCATGTAGTACTTGCCCCCGTAGGAGATGGATGCGGGGCAGGACCCCCGTATCATCGCAGTGGACTAAGTCAAACGGGCGATGAGTAGGCGGACCATGACGCGATGGATACGACGATCTATGATGCTTCCCTAGTTCACAGGACTCACAAAGTGAAACTCGATAAATTTAACCACGACAAAGTTTCCTTAAGTTTGATAAAACTAGGATGCCCCTGGCCAGCACAGATGCCACAAAAAGAGAGTCATGAAGGGAACTAGAAGAAGCAGAAAGTGCAAAAAGGGCTTGAAGTCCGGTGGATGGAGAGTCGACCACCAGCTCGTAGATCCCACGTCCGTTCTCACGGCCCAGTCCAATCCTCCGACCCGTATCGAGATCCTGGAAGACGCAGTGATGAGGAAAGAAGAAGACACCACGGTGAAGGGCTTTAGTGATCGCACTGATGGACAGGAGATTAGCGGAAACCCAGAATATACAGGGACATTCTCGCAGCGGAAGGGAAGATGTAGCCGAGACCGGCTCGGAGCCAGGACAGACAGGTACGACCATCAGCGATACGGACGTCAGGAATAGAGGTTTCAGGCCGGTAGGAGGTCAGGATAGTAGGAAAACCGGTCATGTGGGAAGATGCCCCCGAGTCAATAACCCAAGAAGTACTATGAGGAGTTGAGATAGATGGCGTACCTGGAGACGATCCGCGTCCTCCTGCATAGGACGCTAAGCTGCTGGTCAGTGCTGCAAGGCTGGCAGATGGTGACGCAGTCGGACAAAGTGAGGAGGCACGTGTGATAACATGCATTTATAACCTGAATTCTTACCCTAATTAACTCATATTCATGCTTATTTTATGTGAATATGATGCATGTTATCATACTTTTTAGGAATTTTCTCCATTGCCATGTCATTTCACTAAAGTTGATATTTATGCATAAATTAGAGATAATTTCATGCTTAAGAGATGATTAATCTGTTGTTTAGATTAAAAGGAGTTAATCTCTATTATTACATGATTTTTGACTTTAGTAAATGTTTGGAAGGATGATTTTAGGATGAATTTATGATTTAGAATGTTTAATTAGAACCTATTTAATGAAATTTTAATTCATCCTTATTCCCTTTTTGAAAACATATTTTAAATGGCATAATATTAAAAAGGAAAGAATTTATGATCCAATGGAGAAAATTTCAATTAAAAAGGAGTTGTATATTTTAAATTATGAATTTCTGAAGTTTTACCTGATTTTTCCTATTTTTATTTGATTTT
Source organism: Lemna minuta (assembly GCA_024174645.1). Lineage (NCBI taxonomy): Eukaryota > Viridiplantae > Streptophyta > Magnoliopsida > Alismatales > Araceae > Lemna > Lemna minuta. The sequence goes on along the minus strand of CM044110.1, from coordinate 15,402,808 downwards.
TAATTGAATTTTTAAGTCTTTTTTTTAAGTGAAAATCGCGAAAAAGGAAAACTTACTGCGCGGCTGACGTGGGCAACCGGGCCTGTGCGACGGGCTGACGTGGCGCGCGGGTCCACTGCGCCGTTACGAAGTGGTGCTGAGGCCACGTGGCAGGTGACGTGGCAGCTTGGCTGGCGTCGGATCGAATCAGACGGCGTGATCGCGTGGACTTAGGTCCACGCGATCGAAATCGAGATGTGTCGAAAAATGCGGCGGCCAATGAAAAAGGCGGGATTTTATCCCGCCTAATAAGACAAATCTCAGTTAATGATTGTCCGCGTAATTCGAGGCACACCAGTCGAGTGAGGCGGCGCCAATAGAAAAAGATACCCTTTTTGCCGCCTAATAAGACAAAAGGCATTTAATATTGACTTTTTCAGGTATAACGGTCGATGGCGACGTGGCCCAATGAGAAGAAAGAACGGCGCCTAATAGGACAAAGCGTGTCAGCGCTGCCTTCGATGCATTAAATGCACGCATTAAATGCGGCATTTAATGCAAACCGCGTTACTTACCTCATTTCCACGTGGACTTCATTTATTTCAGGTGGCGGCGCGTCGCATCAACGCCATTGGATCGCCATCGGACGAACGAGATCTCATCGTGGGAAAGCACGCGGATGGAAGGCACGTGGACTCATCGTAGCTATGATCTCAATCGGACGGCGGTGCTTCATCGCGATCGCAGCTTGATCGGGAGATCGAGACCATTCATTTACCTGAGCTTCATCGGACGGCTATGATGCATTGTGGAAGAACTTCGCGATCGAGCCGCGATCGCGGTGCGATCGAGCCGCGATCGCGGCTCAATCGCACTCCTTTGGACGCGGAATCACCTCTACATGAGCCGACGATGATCGGCGAAGACTTCAGATCATGATCGAAGCCCGATCGTGACCCGATCGTGGCTTGATCGTGGTACGATCGTGGTGCTAAACTCGTGGGAAGAGGAGCCAAATTCACCGCTGAAATTGGTCAAAAGCGTCGCGGAATTCAAGCCACGATCCATGCCCATGGAATCGCCCCCTCGACGCCATCAAACCGCCTCCACAATCGTCTCCATCACCCACGATTTCAAGCCCAATTTCCCCTTTAAAAGCATGTACTCCCTTCTTTTGTTCTTCAACTTTTGATCGATTCGTGAAGGAATTAAGCGAATTTCGAGGAAGATCTTAAGTTCATCGTGATTCCCCCGCGTTTAGACTCGATTCCGAAGGGATTGGAGCGGGATTGATCGCGAATTCCTCCTTGATTTCATCGAATTTTCCCCTTGAATTCCGAAAGTCCGTGAGAAAGGATCCGAGCAAATTCACTCCAATTCGCGCAAATTGGAGCTCAATTCTCGTGGCACCGGGTTAGTAGTGAGATTCGATCGATTATCAAGAGGTAATTTGAGTTTTTATTAGATTTAGAAGTTTAATTTTGCAAATTAGTTCATAGTGTTCTTAATTTTCCCCAAATTTCAGTCCAAAAAGTCGCTGATTTTGAAAATAGGATATCTCTCTGATTATAATTCCAAATCACTTGATTTTGGTTTCATTGGATTCCTCTTTTCATCAGCTTTCCGTGGATAGCAATTTCATCAAATTCTGAGTTCATTTGCCCCTTCAATTTAACGTTTGACCACGGACTGTTCCTCTTTCATCAGAAGTTAAACGTTGACTTTCGGGGTCAATTACTTTTCATTGGCAAATCAGAATTTGATAATTTCGGTCTTGTTGGATTCCTCTGGTTCTTAGCTTTCTATTAACATATAAATTTCAAGATTTGGATTTCATTTGGTCATTCAATTTGAAGATTTCCTCTGAGGTGTTCATTTCGGGGATTTTCTGATCATTGATTTTCAATAATTCATAATAAATCCATTTCTTATCCAAAATTTACAAAACTTATATCAATAAATTCCATTTTCTCTCTAGTTTCCAAATATCTAAATTTCGTAATCTTCTGACTTAGTCTGGTTCTCTGATTTTGCAGAACACCTACTGCTGGTCAAAGTCAATGCTTTGACTTTGACTTTTGACTTTTCTCTGTCAAATCCGAGATTTCAATTCTTAAAACTTCTTATTTACCTTATTTATATCATTTCCATATCTTAAATATTATTTTCTCTTATTTAAATCTCGTTTTAAACCTAAGTTTGACCAAGTCAACTCGCGATTAAAGTCAACCCCCGCTCTCTCGTGGATCGACCCGATACTTACCCAGTACTTGATTATTCTATCTTGTCTTTGTGAGTTCGGTTTTATAAATTTTGTTTGACCATCGTATTTGTGTTTTAACGACGCACAAAAACGAGCCGTCAACGTGATGCCTGAATATAGGCCAGCTCAGATGGAGATAGGGCAAGACTGACTGCCGAGGGGGTAGTCGAGGAAGGTCCATCTGCCGTAGACGTAGTTGAGGGTGTCTTGCCTCCAGCAGCAGCCATGGCCCACGCGGGCTTCCCAAACTCCTTCCAGCACTTCTCTGATGGATGAGTCGACTTCCCGCAGTACTTGCACGGTGGATAGGAGGTCCGGGACTTCCCAGAATGTGTGCTCTTCCCAGACACCCTGGAAGCCCCGCCTGACGCGATGAGTGCCGAAGTCTCAGTGGGCTGAGAGGACTGGGAGGTGGGCAAGCTGTCCTGCACTCGAAGTGCAGCTGCAAAGATCTCCTCAGTGGGTAATACCCGGGATCCCCCAAGCACCTGTCCTCGGATCATATCAGCCAGCTCTGGACGTAACCCGCTGAGGAATGCTCCAGCTCGGAGCTCATCACGGTACCGTCTAAGCGTATCAAGATCTAAGACAAGTGGCTGATATACCTCGAGGTTGGTGAAGATAGCATTGAATGATCCATAGTAGTTCTGGAGTGTCCGGGTCCCCTGGCGGCAGGCGAATAGCTCCTCATATAGACGGACTGTCCGGCTCACGTTGCTCTTGTTGGCATACATAGTTTCCAACTTGAGCCACAGGGCACGGGCAGGACGGGTCATGCTGATCGGCTCCATGATCTGGTTCGTAACGCTGGATATAAGCCAGGAACAGACGGCGGACTCCAATCTGCTCCACTCAGAGAAGGCCGGGTCCGATTCCTGGAGCGGAGGATCAGTCAGATGATGCTTGAGGCCGTGAGCATTGAGGAACTCCAGGAAGGCACATCGCCAGGGTCCATAATTGGACCCATCAAAGGTGTACGCGGGCTTCGCGAGGGCGCTCACAATCGAATGCTTCGCGAGGGGACCTGACAGCGGGGATGGCTGAGTAAAAGTGACTTCAGAGGAAGATTCCGCCATGTCGGAATAGTAGGCGGCGGCAGGACCAGTCAACGGGTCAAGGGAGACCGGCGGCGTCGATAGGGCAGACCAGAGACGACGAATCAGGTTGGAGGCAGCAGACTAGGCTGGCGGCGCGGCGATGGCAAGAGAGCAGGGCAGGGCCGGCGGCTACCGGTCGGCGGCAGCGAGCAGGGCAGGCGGCAATGGACAAGATAGACTGATGACGTCTATCTTGATCGAAGGCAGCGGAAAGATGGCCGGCGACAGATCAGGACGGCGACAGATCAGGACGGCGACAGATCAGGACGGCGGCAGCGAACAGAGCGGGGCAGACCCGACGGTTACTGATCAGCAGCAGCGATCAGGGTAGGCAGCGGCAACCAAGGCAAACCGGCGGCGAAAAACTCGATCGGCGGCGACGGAAAAGAAGTCCGGCGGCTGATCGAACGGCGGCGGTTTGCAGTGCAAGGCAGACGACGGTGCAGTTCGTCGGCGGCGAAATGATGCCGGCGGCGATCACGCAACAAGACAGGGAGCAGTTCGTCGGCGGTGAAACAATGCCGGCGGCGATCACGCAACAAGATGACTCCCGTCGACGGCGCAGATCAGGGGCAGCGACGTCACAGATCGACGGCGGCAGTCAGGGCAGCTCTGATACCATGTTCGATAGAGAGAACGATAGGAGAGAGAAAGCCCAAAAAATAGAAATGACGCTAGGGTTTTTCGCACTGACGTGACATCCCCATAATGGGGTTAAATAGAGAGAGGAGAGAGAATACGTTAGTGGGCCAAGCCCACTAAAGAGAGAGAAGAAAATAGAGAAAGGGGAGAGAAGAAGGGCCCATAATCTCTAACAGATAGAAATATGCTAAAAAGATGATAACATGCATACATTTATAATGATTAATGCATTAATTTGCATTAATAACTATGTAATTACATGCATAAATAGCATGTTATCAGGGGGGGGGGAAGGCCAATAGATGACTTGATTTGAGCTCTCCCTTGGATTGGGGAAGCTCAGTCCTCCTCCAATCTGCTTCTTTCATCAGACTTATCAAGGAAAACTTTTATTTCCCTCCTTTGTTTTCCCTCTCTTTTCTCTTTCCTCTTTTGGATTCTCCTTAATTGGTTGGATCTCCCACCTTGATCTTGGCCCAAGTCATGATGACTGATAGGCTCAAAGTCGTCGTGTGTTTAAGCCCGAAAAACTTACTATTTATAAACTAGGAAACTATAAAGCAACTGGGCTAATTAGAATGTATAGGTTTCTTAGGTCGATCCATAAGGACTTTAAGGCGAGAAGATACCAATTGTACGAGGAGGTAGGCAAAGGATTTGTGGTCAACTCTCAGAGTTGACCATGAGATGGAAGAAAAAGAGAACTGGGGAAGATCCAAACTATGGAGAAAAGAGGAACTCAAGGAAGAATAGGGACGACGATGTTAGAGTGGTCAAAAGAGAGAGAAAGAGAGGGAGATATAAAACGGGTAAGTTTAAAGACGAAAACATACAAAAAGAGGAAATATTAAAGAATGCTGATAGAGAGAGCGAAGGAGGGAGTGTGAGAAAGGAAGGTAGTGCCGCAGAAGTGAATTAAGGAGAGAAAAAAAAAATGATGGAATAAAAGAAAGAGGGGATGCTGCTCTCGCGGAAGAGAGATGTTCAGGATGGGATGCATAGAGATGAGGATGAATAAAAGGTTGAGATCCATTGATGAATTAGGAAAAAAAGAATAATGTAAGAGGGAGAACGAGAGAAGGTGATAAGATGTCGGAGTAGTGGGAGGAAGAGAAACGAGAGAGGTCGAGATGGGGAAGAAGGTGAGGAAGAATCGCAAAACAAGAAAAATTATAACTTTTGGTCAGCGGCGATTGAGAATAGAATAAAGAGAAGGAAGAACAAGTGAGAGACGAATCGGAAGAGATTAATAGGGAGAGAGGGATGAAGAGAACACGGAACGACAGGGAATTGTGGAGATGGGGAAAAGGAGAGAAGGGAATATTGCAGGGGAGATAGAGGCAAGAGAACGAGAGAGGGAGCGTTCGGAAGAGAGAGTGAGTGCAAGAGATTCGGATCGATATGCAAGAAGAAGTTAGAGAAAGATAGAGAGTAAAGTTGAGAGAGAGAAAGAGTTGCGCGAATGCAATTTTCAACGAAAGAGAAGAGGAGCAGATCGGAAGAGGCAAGGAAGAGAGAAGACGTGAGAGAGCGAGCGAGATCGTATGAGAGAGAAAGAAAAACTGAGGGAGAGAGAAGAAAAAAGTGGTTTTGAGAAAGAGATTTAGTGAAAAAACGGGACGAAAACGAGAGGACGAGATGGGAAGGAAGAGGAAATCGCAGGAGAGAGAGATAGCGGGAAAAAAACGAAGAGTGAGATGTAGAGAAATTGAGGGGAAGAGAGAGAAGAAAAGAAAGTGGGCGATCGACAAGGAGAACAAAAGGAGCAGAGAAATGGAAGATGGAAGTGAGAGAGAGAGAGGAATTGGAGAGAGAGAATGTCGGAAATGGGGAGATGCAAACGATAGAATTTTAAGAGCGAGAGAGAGAAGTTGCACGAGAAGTTTAGCAACAACAAAAGAGGGAAAGATCGCAAAATGTAGGGAGAGAGAGACAAGAAAGTATGGCGCAGAAGAAGGAAGAAGAGAGGTTGGACAGGAGGAAGAAAAAGCGACAGCAAGGTTGAGAAAAGGGAAAAAGCCGGAGAGTGTGAGAAAATTTAAGAGAGAGAAAAGAAATTTTAAGAGAGAGAGATAAGAGTGTCAGGGAGGAGTTAGAAGAGACGGGGAACAAAAGAGTGCCAAAGAAGGATTGAATTGTGGGAAAGAGAGACATGGAGAGTGGAAGGAGGAGAGATTAAGCGAGAGAATGGGATTGCAGAAAAGAGAGCAGAAACAGAGAGAATGCTGAGATCGGTAGAGAGTGTGGAAGAGGGAGAGAGAATAAAAAAAAAACAACATCAATAACCTGAGATCATTCACCGATTCTAACCAAAGCAAAAAAGGTCAACGAGTACTACAAAACACAGAAGATGATCAGCTGCCTCCACTGAAAAATAAGGTTTTAAGGTCAATAAAGTCAAGGAACAGAAGAATTCCTAGAAAATTCTCAAATCTCTCTTCAGCCAAACGGCTGGAACATCAGCATCAGTTATATCGTAAGTATTTGATCCATCTCTCCAAAATTATTCTTCATATCGCGGATCACAAATCGTTTTTTGGAGTGATTTACCTAGAGATTAAAAATCGGAAAGAATAAATTGAGAGATTAAGGAATTCCACCCACTGAAAGTCGCCCAACACGCTAATTCTCTGTTGAAAGACCCATGAACCCAAAGGGGTCAAGAGCCAAAATTCTAATAAACTGATAAATTTCTCATCCTTAGGCTTTAAAGAGGGAGAAATCAACTGGCCGAAGATGAGTTTCGACTAACCTGCGATAACCCACCAAGAGCGCTGAAGCTCAAAGCCCCTCGCGCTTCAATTCCTCTAATTTGGGCCTTACCCGCGAGGTCATATCCGCCGGAGAAGCCTCGGAGACCGCTTGGAGTGGGTTTAAGAGAAACGAAATGCTCCGAAAGGGATGACATGGCAACTCGGGTCCGCTGCGAAGCCAAGGAGAGCTCGGAGTGGATGGAGCAGGGGAGCGACGCCATTCCAGAAGGATTTTGGGGGGAATGAGATGTAGGAATAATCTGAGCCGTCAGATTTGGATCTTACGGCGACCATCTCACGCTCACAAAGGAGAAATCGTGAGCGTCCGTTCACAGGAGTTATAACGGTGTGGATTGAAGCGGAAGGATGGATGGGGCCCACGTGCAGTTATTTCCGTTATAGTCTTTCCTTCTTCTTTTTTCTTTTAAATAAGTCAAGTGTAAGTGTTCAACGGTGTGCGTGTGTGGTGAATTGAATGTTTTTCTGTTGTTTCTCTGTTATCTCTTCTTCTTGAACTCCCGAGAGAGAGAGAGCGACCGACCGCGTGTGACTGAGAGGAGATTTCAATTGTGTGGAGAGGACGTGTTCTAACATTTGGTATCAGAGCATCCGAATCGCCGAGTGACCTGTGGAAAATGCCGAGAAGAGGTGAGACATCGACTCAAGGTGAGAAGTCGACGACCGGTGAAGCGGTCAAGAAGTTTGAGGTAGTCGCTCCGACGCCTCTAACTCAACTCTCCGCCACAAATTACCGACATTGGGCAATGAGAATGGAAGTGCATCTCGATGCTCAAGGTCTGTGGGAAGCGGTTCTTGGTACTGACACGAACAGACAGAAGGACAGGCTGGCTCTATCAGCAATGCTAGCGGGCATACCGGAATCTTCAGGCGTTTAGTTAGATATCAAGAAGACGGCTAAGGTGAATTGGGAGATTATACGATCATTCCACGTGGGAATAGATCGTCTCGCTCAATCAAGAGCCCAAGGTCTTCGAAGAGAGTTCGAGAATCTCTCAATGAAGAAGACTGAGAAGGTGAGTGATTTCACTGACAAATTTTCGCGAATTGTGTTTGAGTTACGACAACTCGGAGAAAGGATTGATGACAAAGAGGCGGTTAAGAAACTTCTCCGATCGATGCCACCGAGGTACGATTCCCTGACCCTTTCTCTCGAACAATTTGGTGATCTCGATTCGATGTCATTGGTGGAAGCCATCGGATCACTAAAGATTCATGAGATGCGTCTTTCTGAAAGAGATGCAAGAGAGGAAGAACAAGCGCTATTATCTCGTGCGATGAGTAAAATTGATAAGTCAAAGCGAGAAGAAGGACAGTCGTCACGCGGGAGAGGAAGAGGCAGAGAAAGAGGTAGAGAAAGAGGCAGAGGAAGGGGTAGAGAACAAGGCAGAGGCAAAGCAAAGTCTAGTGATGATCGAAGTCAAGAAGATTCAAGAAAACCTTTTGATAAATCAAAAGTAAGATGTTACAATTGCCAAGATTTCGGACACTTTGCAGATGAGTGCAAAAATGAGAGGAAACCAAGAGCGCGTGAAGAGGCCGCGAACTTAGCAACGGAGGAATCAACATTGTTCATGGCATACACAGAAGATATACTTCTACAGGGTGTTCAAGAAATGAGAATTCAAGATAATCAGTGGTATCTTGACACGGGAGCAAGTTCTCACATGACAGGTATGAGATCTTTTCTTCAAATCTATTGATGAAAATCAGAGAGGAACAATAAAGTTTGGTGATGAATCATCGATAGCATTTGAGGGAAAAGGATCCATCATAGTGAATTATTCAAATGGGGAAGAATTAAAACTTGAAGGAGTGCTGTTTGTTCCGACTCTAAAGGTAAACATACTGAGCTTGGGAAAGCTTGATGATGATGGTTTTACATCAAATTTAGGAGGAGGAGTTCTCTCTATATTTGATGATAGAGGAAATGTGTTTGCAAATGTTCGGAAATCAAGGGGAAGTATGTACTTGATTAAACTAAACATTCCTGAGGTTTGTCAAATCACACGGGAGGAGGAAGGTGCAGTTTGGTTATGGCATTATCGACTGTGTCATCAGAATTTCCGAAAAATTGATGACATGAGAAGGGCTGAGATGGTAAGTGGCTTACCAAAAATTCACTTCTCTGACCATTTATGCAAGAATTGTTTGGCAGGGAAGCAAATTAGAAGACCATTTCCAAAGAAATCAGAATTTAGAGCATCAAAGAAACTCCAACTAATTCATGGAGATATCTGTGGACCAATCCAACCATCAACAGTAGGAGGAAGAAGGTACTATTTCTTACTGATTGATGATTATTCTCGGCTTATGTGGGTGGCTTTTCTAAAAGAGAAGTCAGAGGCATTTCAGCATTTTGAGAAGTTTAAGAATTTAGCTGAATCGGAAAGTGAAGAGTATGTTAAGTGCTTTAGAACTGACAGAGGTGGTGAGTTCAATTCAGAGGAGTTTAATGCTTATTGTGAAGAGAATGGTATTAAGAGACATCTTACTGCTCCTTATTCACCACAACAGAATGGTGTGGTGGAAAGGAAGAATAGGACAATTATGTCCTGTGTGAGAAGCATGCTAAAAGAGAAGAACTTGCCTCTAGAAATTTGGGCAGAGGCCGTAAATACATGTGTGTATGTACTAAATCGTTCCTATACCAAGAGTTTGGAGAATATAACTCCATATGAAAAATGGAGTGGAAGGAAGCCAAATATAGATCATCTACGGGTTTTTGGCTCTGTGGTTCATGTGAAAACCACAAAAAGAGTGAATAAGCTTGAAGATAGAAGCAGTATAAGCTTGATCCATTGAGTTTCAAAGTAATTGTAAGTAGAGACGTTGTCTTTGAGGAATGTCAAAGTTGGGATTTCAGTCAACAAGGTGGTCAACGCACTGATTTCACCTTCACCTCAGCCATGGAATTGGTTAATTCATCTGAAAACTCAACAAATTATCAAGACCCAAATTCAATTTCAGACTTACCCTCATATGATCAAAGCAATCAAAATCAACATTATGGAGAAGAGGAAAATGAAGAATCTGAGAGATACAGATCGATTCAATCGATCTATGAGGATTCTCAGGAGATAGAGGAGGAGAACGCATATTTTATTTCAGCAGAGGAACCATCCTCATATGGAGTAGCAGTCAAGGAGGAAATTTGGAGAATGGCAATGAAAGAAGAAATGGAAGCAATAGAGAGAAATATGACATGGGATCTTGTCAAGCCACATGCGAGAATTGTAGACCAATCGGTGTTAGAGTGGATCTACAAGATAAAGAGGAATTCCTCTCGGGAAATATTACAAGACATAAGGCCCGGTTAGTGGCTAAAGGCTACAGTCAAAGAAGGGGTAAAGATTTTGATGAGGTGTTCTCTCTCCCATTTGCAAGAGCAGAATCTATTCGAATCTTGATAGCTCTTGCAGCACAATTGAAATGGGAATTGCATCACCTTGATGTAAAAATCCGCATTTCTTAATGAGTAGATTAAGAAGAGGAGGTGTATGTGCATCAACAGTAAGGCTTTATAGAAAAGGGAAAAGAGGATTATGTCCTGAGATTGAGAAAAAGCTCTCTACGGGCTTAAACAAGCCCCAAGAGCATGGAACTCTAAGTTGGATATACACTCGAGATCAATCGGATTTTGTAAGAGCATCAATGATCAAGCAGTGTATATATCTAACATCAAAAGGGATAGAATTTTGATTGGAGTGTATGTGGATGATTTGATCATCACTGGATCAAATACTCAGAAAATTGAGGAATTTAAATCCTCAATGAAGACTAAATATGATATGACTGACTTCGGTCTCTTAAATTCATATTTGGGGGTTGAAGTGATACAGAGTACATCTGAAATCAGATTGTGTCAAACAAATTATGCATTGAAGGTCCTAAAAGAATTCAATATGGAAGAGTGCAATTCGGCCAAAACACCAATGGAGTGTCGTATCAGACTAAGCAGAGACGGTGAAGGAGAGGAAGTGGACTCGACCTATTTCAGAAAATTGATCGGATGTCTGAGATATCTAACACTAACTAGACCGGATTTGATTTTCTCAGTAAGCTACCTGAGCCGGTTTATGAGTAAACCGCACTCAAATCATATGTCAGCAGCCAAGAGAGTGCTGAGATATGTCAAGGGGACCACAGATTACGGTTTAATGTATAAAAGTTATAAGGATTCAAGGATAATTGGTTTTTGTGATAGTGATTATGCAGGGGATCAAGATGATCGGAAGAGCACATCAGGGTATATTTTCTTTGTCGGATTAAATCCAATTGCTTGGAATTGCAGCAAGCAAAAGGTTGTTGCTCTATCGTCTTGCGAGGCAGAATATATTTCATCCACATCAGCTGTGTGTCAAGGCGTTTGGATGAGTAGATTTCTGCATGAGTTAATGGAAGAGTTCATTGAGATCTTTGATCTCTGCATTGATAATAAATCGGCAATTGAAATCAGCCGAAATCCTGTATTTCACGGACGAACGAAACACATTGAAGTTCGCTACCATTTTATTCGAAATTGCGTGGAGGAGGGCAAGGTGAAGGTGAAATATATTCGGACTGAGGATCAACTCGCGGATCTGTTCACAAAGCCACTCGGAATTACAAAATTCCTTGAATTTCGGAAGAAGATCGGCGTCATCAAAGTGAAGTGAAGTTCAGATTACGGAAGAGTATGTAGGAATAATCTGAGCCGTCAGATTTGGATCTTACGGCGACCATCTCACGCTCACAAAGGAGAAATCGTGAGCGTCCGTTCACAGGAGTTATAACGGTGTGGATTGAAGCGGAAGGACGGATGGGGCCCACGTGCAGTTATTTCCGTTATAGTCTTTCCTTCTTCTTTTTTCTTTTAAATAAGTCAAGTGTAAGTGTTCAACGGTGTGCGTGTGTGGTGAATTGAATGTTTTTCTGTTGTTTCTCTGTTATCTCTTCTTCTTGAACTCCCGAGAGAGAGAGAGCGACCGACCGCGTGTGACTGAGAGGAGATTTCAATCGTGTGGAGAGGACGTGTTCTAACATGAGAGGACCCAGATTCATGGCGCCAGACGAAGAAGAAAAAGCTCGTGTTTATAGTGGAGTGCATTCCAATAATGCATTCCAGATGGAGTATTACTTCAATACCCCAAATCATAAATTCTACTGGTATTACCACAATGCAGTCAAGTAATAGCGTTTGAATACCTCAATAAATGATTATTTCAGTCAAATGATGCTATCTTAAAATTAAATATTGTTAAAAAGCCATGTAAATTTCTGAATTCAACGCCCCCAAATCATCAATTCTACGAGCAGGGAATCCATTCACTCTATGAATGCTGTCCCAAAATTGTTCCAATAGAAAATCTACGTCGGATTTCAGTCAATTAATTGTACCCATTTCAGAGGGAACTCGTGTTTTGTGATTAAACCATAGAACAATTGATGCATCCAGTAAAATAATCCGAATGTCGTTTAAATCAAATGAAATAATCTTTGATTATTTCATTCTGACGACGCTTTCTTACAATTGATTACTGCTAAAAAGCCATGCCAATTCCTGAATTCAACGACCCAAATCATCTGTTCTAGCAGCAGGGGAATCGATTCAGTCTAATACTGCTGATCGACAATTGTTGTTGTAGAAGATCAGAAAATTTTTTACTTACTCAAAAGAGGGCGCATGTTATTTTCAATAAGCTCAGATACTGACGAGTGCAATCAAGATTTCTCATTAATATGAAACCTCGATCATTTTGATCATTTCAGTATGCAGTTACAGGTTGTGGAAGTAGAGAGTTTGATTTGCCATGCACCCATTAGAGATATATGGAGTTCAATTCTCTGGAGGATCAGTGCTGGAGGATCAGAGCTCGTCAAGGGGCATCGGAGGGTCATCATCCAGGATCGCAAGAATGTCGGCTATCCATTCTTCATCTTGACTCTCTCCGTCGTTGTGGGGACCCCCGGGTTGTTGTTCTTGTCCTTGCTGCTGCTGCTGCGGCGGCAAGAAATACTCCTCAAGTTCCGTCGGCGTGAAATACTCAAGCCCCGGTGGTGTCAATAGAGGAGGAGAGGTTGATGGCAGCCGATCGACTTCTCCTTCCCTTCCTAGATGTTGTCGTTCTTGTATTTGGTGCTGCTGCAGCTGATTCTGTGGAGGTATCATATGATGAACGGCGCTGGGTAACACAGCTTGGTCTTTGACAGAAGGATGCCCACTGGCTTGAGCCCGAGCTCGGAGAGTAGCCTCCAACTCTGCGATTCGAGCGAGTTTCTCGTGCCTCTCCTTCAGAAGCGGGAAGATCATTCTGCAGCAGCCACCTACTGGGTCTGCCCATCGCATGTTGGCTTGATAGATGAGGTGTTCCATGATGATCTTGCGCTGACGTTCGTCGCGGCCGCGGATAAACGCGAGGATGTTGCTGACGCCGAAGAGACGGTGCGCGTTAAGGAAACTCTGCTGGTCATTTCCGGGAAAGTGGGGGGCGAGAACGCAATCTGCGGTGCACTTTCGGCGCTGGTATTTGCAGGCGGCGCAGGCTTGGTTTTGGGTCTGTCTAACGGCGCCGGTGCGGGAGGAAGGCTGTGCAGGAGCTTGAGTGTCAGGGTTGGAGTTGGATGGGGCGGTGGTGTTAGAGGCATCCATGATGAGCGATATCTTGATGCTTCTGACGGGGGGTTGGTCGGACGAAGCACGGAAGCTTAGCGAATGCAAGAGAAGGGATTCTTGGAAGCAAGAAAGGCTTGAACGAGAGAGTGAGAGAAGGAGAGCACGGTTATGCTGTTATACAGTCATTCGTGAGATTAAGCCAGGAGAGAGAGATAGGCGGAACAGTTTAGAGTGGTGCGATTTGACCTGGTCACGCGGAAATTACGTAACGGTTTAGAGGTTAAACCGAAAGAGAGAGAGACAGAGAGAGGTTGCGCGAGAGGTCACTGTGTGGTTCCGACTGAAAGAAATGCGAATAACCGTTCTCGCTCGCGCGAGAGCAGACATCCAGATAAAATTTCTAAAATTCTGCGATCGGGACATAGCACACCTGGTTGAACCAGGCTGGTTCAAAGAGGTGCAGAGAAAATTCTTCTCCTAACAGGCCTATTTTTTGAACAACATTTCCGGCAGAAACTCTCATCTATTTACCGTCACAATTCTCTGCAACGAGTACGATATTTACCAAGAAAAGGAGGATCATACGTAGAGAACTCCTGCCGCAGACTCCGGCTAGGGTCTGCCGATCGTATGTTGGCTTGACAGATGAGGTTTTGCACGATGATCTTGCGCTGACGTTCGTCGCGGTCGCGGATAGCCATGAGGATGTTGCTGACGCCGAAGAGACGGTGCGCGTTGAGGAATCGCTTTCTGGTCATCAACGGCGATCGTTTGCGATTGCGATGCTTCTTGCGAGCGGTTGGCTGGACGAAGCACGGATTCTTTGACGCAGGCGACAACTCAAGAATGGTTTGACTGAGAGAGTGAGAGAGGGAGACGTGACGGTGTGTGATTTTCAACTTGTTATCATCTTATAAAGGCGAACAAGTTCCATTTGCCGTTAGAGGTTAAGCGTGATTTGAAGCTGATGACGTCATTTAAGCGATAAAAGTCAAACCGATAATCGATTGAAGTTATCGATTCCGACTTCAAGAAATACGAATACTCGTTCTAGCTTACGCGAGAGAAGACATTCAGAATAACGCAGTGTGAAGTTCTGTGATCGCCGCAAATCGGTCTGAATTGCCTTGAAATTCGGAATTGCCTTGAAAGCAGCGATTGGGCTACTCGTAAGCAGGGTTGCGCGATCATGATCGATCGAGATCGATCGTCAAATGATCGTCGCCCGATCGTCGATCGATCGAGGTCGACGATCATGATCGCGCAGTCCTGGAGAGAGAGGTCAGAACAGGAGATGATCGCACGGTAACTGTTTGTCGGAGTGCCTCTGCAAGATTTCTTCCCTCGACGATCAGAATAGTTATTTCATATTCTTATATTAACATCATTAGATTATATATTTCATAAGAAAAATAAATTTCTATATTTATTTTGTATTTTCATATTTTATTTCATACATTAGCTTCTTTACCTGTAGAAAACAGTATCTTCTTGAACTGTTCTAATAATATTTTAGTGCGTACGAGATTTTATTGCCTACGAGATATTCTACAGTGATGGGATGGCAAAAAAACAAAGGGTATATATTATTCCTAGACTAATGAGAGGAAGAGAGAAATCTGCAGCTACCGTTCGGTGTATTCCCCGAGCTTCTCTGCCAGTGTTTATTCTCCAGAGATGGAGATTCAGAGGTTATACCAGCCCGGTTTTGGCCATCTGAATGATGGGTCGATCACTTAGATCAAGTACAGTAAGTTGGCTGTTCATCAGCGATCACCAGGGGGCAGTAACAGTCTGATTTCTCAAAGATTAACTGATACCATTTCAAATTAATTTATTCCATCCCAATTCCATTTTAGTGCCATATTTCTTCATTACAGTTCCATCTGAATCTTCTCTTGTCATTGACATGAACACATCCTTCTTCCACGTCTAAATGATTAAATATACGTTAAGGCATGGAGTGACATCTTGGAGTGAAGCAAGAGAGCTTCTGACGAAGCAAGAGAGCTTCGGACGAAGAGATTCGGAGAGGAGAGAGCAAGACAGCGCGACAGCTTCTGACGAAGCACGAGAGTTTCAGACGAAGCAAGAGAGCTTCGGACGAAGAAATTTTTGAGAGGAGAGAGTAAGAGAGCGCGATGGAGTGGGAGAGAGCAAAAGAGGGCGCGCGCGAGAAAGCGATTTAATTTCGAGACAACCGCGATTTCAAGAAATTTATTTATTTCATCGATCACGGCGATTTCATCGATCGATCATCGATCGATCACAAAATCAAGTTTTCTCTGATCGCCGATCGATCGATCGATGCACGACGATCAGATCGGCGACTCGATCATGATCGCGCAACCCTGCTTGTAAGTCAACCGGGAACGCTTTATCCCTATCAGCTCTTCTCATTCCACTTCAAACACTGTAGCCCTGCTGCCAGTGTGCGGCAATGACGACTCCGAATCTTGCCGATTTGACATGGTAAACAGGAATTGTCAGAGTTTATTCTCCCGTACGTTCAGTCCGTCGAGAGAATTGGGTATCTTTTATTCTCAGGTCAAACCAGTGAGAGAAAGCACGACGTAAGCTTTGACTCTTTGGAGAAAACTCGCGGGAGAAAAAGGCGAGGGGATCCAGGATTCATCTGGTTCTCTACTTAGAAAACGGTTTGTCTAATCAAATTTTGAATCTTTGAATTTGAAACAGATAATGTTTACATACACAGATATCTCAATTTCTGTTTCTTTTTTGATCTATTTAAAAAACCACTTTCTGATTTCTGATTTCTAGAAATCTATCTTTATATATATATATATATATATATATATATATATATATATATATATATATCTGTGTATGTAAACATTATATAGTGACATTTCATTTTCTCATTTTTTCTATAATCTGTTTTAAAATTTCAAAAACCATTTTCTGATTTCTGATTTTCCTAGAAATCTATCTTTATATACGTAAATTTATATAGTGAAATTTCATTTTCTCTTTTTTTTTTCTAAACTCTGTTTTAAAATTTTATAAACCATTTTCTGATTTCTGATTTTCAGAAATCTATCTTTAATATATAAATATATATACATATATATTGAAATCTCTTTTTCTTTTTTTAAAAATCTGTTTTAAAATATCTATTTTAAAAATCATTATCTGATTTCCGATTACTAAAATCTATCATAAAAAATTATATATATATATAATGGGATATCATTTTCTGATTTTTAAATCTATTTGAAACAATTATATTTTTCTCAAGTCATTTTCTGAGTTCTGATTTTCAGAAATCCATCTTTTAGAAATATTTATTTTCAGAAATCATTTGTGAAATTATAGTAGAATATATTCCAATTATTTTATGAAATTGTGTTGATATGGTTTAGCTCTAGTTGTATTTGTTGATCTAGTTTTAGATCTATCCTTAAATCCTTTCAAAGTTCTGATTCATCATCTTGAAAATATAATTTCTAACAAGCTTAGAAAAATCTAATTTCGGATTAATTAATCAAATATGAGTCCCAATTAAGAGCTAATTCTTATCAAAGAGAGTCCCAAGCGCATAGAAAATTAAGTTATACCTATATAGAGAACTCCATATCGATACCGAAATACCGAATACCGAACCGAAACCGACACCGTCGGTGTTGAAAAACTGGGAAACCGAAGTCCAGTTTTCTTCCGGTGTCGGTTTCGGTTTGGGGTTTCGGTGGCACCGTACTTTCTCTCTCTCCTATGATAGGAGAGAGAGAGAGCCAGGAAGGGAGGGACGGAGGGGGAGAGAGAGACACAGAGACAGAGAGAGGGAGCGACGGAGGGAGAGGGAGAGAGAGAGAGAGGGCGGGACGGAGGGAGAGGGAGAGGGAGAGGGAAAGAGAGTGATGTAGGATATTTTTAAAGTGGATAATATTCCTAAAAATTAGGGGAGGACCTATGAATTGATATCACTATGCAATGAATTTATAATTCAGTGAGGATATATGGAAGAATAATTCAGAAGTATGAAGAGAAGAGTTTAATTAATGTAGGAATGGATGATGCGTGTTAGAGATTGAGATGAAAGGGATGATAAGAAGACGGTGATCGTGATGAAGAAAATAATAAAGATGAAGTGAGGACGATATGATATATTTTAATATAGAGAGTATGACGGAAATGGCTGGAGAGAAGAATATGGAAGAGATAGATGTGAAGAAGATATGAAGGTGATCGCGAGGAAAAGACGTTGAGAAATATTATAATATAATAAATAGAGAGAGAGACGATAAAATATTCTTTACAGTAGAGGGTAAAGAGTGGGTGAAGGAGCGTCAGAAAGGATAGGGTGGCGGGAAGGATTTAAGGAGAGTGGAGATTCCAATGTAGGACTTTTAGATTTAATATCGAACTATTATCACGCTTAAGTATGAAAGGATATTACCTGAGATTGACGTGAAAGTGACGCTCGGGAATTACCAGTCGATCCAAATATTTTCTGTCGTTTGTTTCTTAACTCGATGTGGATGAAAGAGGAAAGAAAGGGAGGGAGAAAAGAGAGGGAGATAGAACTCGGGAGAGATTTGTGGGAGAAGCACAGGGAAGAACACAAACACAAAAGGGTAAACGAACCCAGAGGTAACCAATTTTGATAAAAAACAACATCTATCCTTTGTCTACAATCGTGCGTTTTATAGAAATAGGGAGAAAGTCGCTTCGCGTCGGTTATTCTCCGCGTCGGTTATTCTCCGCGTCGATTGACTGGTTGACCGGGTTTGGCATCCGTTGGCGTTCGCTCCAAGAGTTGACGAGAAGACGGTATTATGTGGAAACCGGCCTCGTCCGAAGACATATCCTCGTAATGGAATTTCGTGCGTCTCAGTGACGTTATCATCACGTGCGTGGAATATGTGGAACGCAATTTAAAAAGAGGCGGATTCTCCTTTGATGTCAGTGATGCTGCATGACGAATTGACGTGTGTGAGCCATTTCCATATGCTTCTGAAATTTTACTGAGTTCTCAATGATCTCAGTTAGCCGAGGAAGGAGGTGTGTAATCTCGATAATTGTAGGGGTGATCGTGAGATCGTGAGATCGTGAGGTGTATTCGTGGACCAGCTTGGATTTAAAAGGTACGTTGTCCCCTTCTCACGCGAACGTCCCGTTGACGGTAACTGACGGAGAAAGTTGAGACCGGGAGGAGAAAGCCGATGGAGAAGGTGAAGGTATTCTTGTCTTGAATCACTCTTAATCCATGCGATACAGGTGGTCGTCGGTAATAATGAGGAGCTCTATCATATTGTGCTCCTCGAGTAGCACAGGTACTGTTGGACAGCATCGGCAGTTCCCGAAGGGCCGAGTTGCGAAAGAACTTCAGTCTTGTAACCGCCAATGTTTGTTTCCCTGAGCTCTAGAAAGGTAGCGACTGAGTGACGCCAAAATGAATCCTAGAGGAACTACGGGTTTTGCTCTCTTCTTGGTTAACGGATATAGTGGAGTTCTGGATTCCCTTATCCGCGCTGCTGAAATCTTCCTCTTTTGTTTGTTCTTTGACTATTCTTTGTCTTCATCTTCCAATTGTGTCGAATATCATCTTGTTTGTGCTCTTTAGGTTGATCAACAGATGAAATGTGTAATCTCAGTCCTTGAGGATGATAGGAAGATGATCCTTGGTTGGGTTTCCTTGTTGTAGTCTTCTCTAATGGCAGCTTCCTTCATATTTATCACCTTTAAAGGCTCTTCTTTCAGCTTTCTTCGTATTGTTTGATCTTCATAAATGCATGGGTATATTCATGCACAAGGTTTTGTTTTTGAAGTAGAACAAGAAGATAATTTCTTCCATGGTAATTAATATGTAGATCTCTTCTAAATTCTAACTAAGGGTGGTTTTCAAAGAAAAGGGAATATAATTCAAAGAGGTTTCCTACTGATTTTCTTTTGAGATCAATAATTAAAATTATATGAGGTACCTATGATATAGTAGATAAGGTTTGGAAATTAGGAACCTATATCAAAGATAAAAGATGATTGACTTGGTCTATTCAAAGAATTCTAAGTACCTAAGGATAGAAGGCTAATTTCTTTTGACCAAATCAATCTTTAGATCAGTATAAAACAGGAAAAGGAGGGAAAATAAATCCCTTAAGATCTACTCTCTCTTTATTTATTTAGAGAGGTCTTTTCATCCATTTAAGGAATGGATAATTTCTCAAGTTGGTAGCTAAGGAGGAGGAGGAGAAGGAGGATAGGTTCACTTAGAACCCTTGTGTTCATGTTTCAAAATAATTCTCCATCAGAGAGGGAGGGAGAGAAGAAAATTGTTTTTTCATCTTCCGGCCCACGAGAGAGAGAGAGGGTGGCGGAAGGGAGGGTGGGAGGGGGAGAGAGAGAGGGGAACGAAGGGACCCGGGGGGAGAAAGAGAGCATGGAAGGGAGGGACGGACAGGGGGGGGAGACAAAGACACAGAGAGAGCGAGGGACAGAGGGAGAGGGAGAGAGAGAGAGAACGAGGGAGGGAGGGAGGGGGAGAGAGAGAGTGAGGGAGGGACTGATGAATGGAGAGGGAGAGAGAGAGCACGAGGGATTGATAGACATAGAGGGAGAGAGAGCATGGGAGGGACAGAGAGGGAGAGAGGGAAAGAGAGATAGAGCAAGGGAGGGAGAGAGAGAGAGAGAGCAAATTTAATGGCGGAAGAAAATTGTTTTTCTTCTTCCGCCCCACAAGAGAGAAAGAGTGGCAGAAAGGAGGGCGGGAGGGGGAGAGAGAGAGGGACGAAGGGACCCCGGGGGGGAGCATGGGAGGGAGGGAGGTACGGGGGGAGACAAAGACACAGAGAGCGAGGGAGGGACTGACGAATGGGGAGGGAGAGAAAGAGAGCGAGGGAGGGACTGACGAATGGAGAGGGAGAGAAAGAGAGCGAGGGAGAGACTGACGAATGGAGAGGGAGAGAGAGCGAGGGAAGGACGGAGAGGGAAAGCTGAGAGAGACGATTTCATGAAATTTAATCGTTATTTTTTTCCCTAACTACATTTAATGGTTAAAGTTTATGAAAAATGTGTTATATATATATATATATATATGAGTAGTAATGTTATAATTTTTTTTAATAATTTATGTTCAATTCTAATGATGTTTCAACGAAAGTATAGGTTTAACCGAACCGACACCGAACAATACCGTCACCGATACCGAACCGAAGTTAGGTATAGGTTTAGGTTCTCAAAACAAACCGGTACCGACACTGGAACCGGAGAACCCTATACCTATATCAGAATAGCATACCAGAGAATGATAAGCAGAAACAACTTTCTGCTCTTGAAATTGAACCCGTAGAAAATATCAATGAAATACAGAATTGTAGCAAAGTACCCATATATACTCGAGTGTATTCTAGAAAAAGAAAAATGACAATGGAGAATTCAAATGTTGAAAATGAAATGAACCCACTATGCGTTGTGAGTGACCAATCTCAAATAAATGGGAGACAACAAAATGAAGGTATGGAAATTGCACAAACAGATCAATTAAATAAGACATTAGTAGTAAAAAAACCACACCTTATCCTTTACATAATTACCGTACCTTTTCAAAGGCAACACATCAACATAGGGCATTTTGACCTCACTTCAAAATGAATATATTCCCGAAGAACTTTGATGAAACACACACTATTCCACATTGGAAACAAGCTATGACAGAAGATTTATAGGCCTTATATGTAAACCACACATAGGATATTGTACAATTTTCTGCCTTAAAAAGGCCTATTGGATGTAAGTGGGTATTCACTGTAAAGTCTATGTCGGATGGATGCACATAAAGATATAAATCAAGATTAGTGACCCAAGGCTATAGTCAAATACATTGTATACATTATGGGGAAACTTTTGTTCCAATAATAAAATGAATACTATTTGAATCCTAATAGCATTAGTAGTCCAATTTGACTGGCCACTATTGCAGTATGATGTAAAAAATGCCCTCCTCCATGGGGAAGTAGAAGAGGAAATGTACATGAATATTCCCTCTAGATATTCCAATATACAAAACACTAATTTGGTATTTGCACTGAGAAAAACATTATATGCCCTTAAGCAGTCTTCTAGAGCCTTGTTTGGGGAGTTCTCACAAGTCATGAAAAATTAGAAGCTATTTTTAATGGAATGGAGATCACAACTTATTCTATAAACATTCGGATAAAGATAAAGTTATTGAATTAGTTACATATGTTGATGATATCATCATTGCAGGAAATGATTCCACAGAATGAGTTAAGTTGGATCAAGAACTAATGAGAGAACTTGTTATAAAAATCTAAGGCAGGATGAAATACGTCCTAGGGATTGAAGTAGCTCATTCTCAAAATGGTGTTATAGTATCTCAACAGAAGTATATTCTTGACCTCCTAGCTGAAATAGGATTTGTGAACTGTCAACCAGAAAAAACCCTAATTGAAGTGAATCATATATTAAACCTAAATAAAGATGAACATCAGAGCTGATAGGGAGGTTGATTTATGATAACATGCAATTTTCATGCATTAATATCATGCATTTTATGCATGTATTCTTTGAAATAGAATCATAAATCTATGTTACCATGATTTAAAATGATTAAATTGATAAATTCTATGTTTTAAAATATATTGTTAAATTTTATAAATTAATAGCCTTTAATGGGTATTTTAATGACATTGATTCATCAAGAATATATATATATATATATATATATTGAATTAATATTTTTGTAGAGTTTTTTAGAATCTTTTTGAGAATTTTTAGGAATTAAAATCTTTAGAAATGAATTTATAAAATTCATTTTTCTTTCTCTTCTCCCTCTCTCGTGACGCCCCTCTCTTCCAGCATCTTCTTTCCTCTTATCCTGCATCTGGCATACACCCGTGTAAGTGGAAGGAGGAGGAAACTTCCTCCTCCATATCTCCCGCGCTCTTCCCTATCCTCTCTCCTCGTGTCTTCTCATGACGGACATTGCTTTCATCGCGAGAAGAGGCGGGAGGAGGAAAGTCTTCCTCTCTCCCCTGTCTCTCTTCTCTCTCTCTCCCCCTCTCTCCCTCTTCATCTCTTCCTCTCCCCATTGTCTCTCTCCTTCTCTCCTTGCTTCTTCCTCTTTCTCGCGCTACAGAAATTTTCTGTCGCGCATAAGCTTTTTCACACGCCCCTCTCTTTTTCTCTCTCTCCATTGCTCGCTCCTTATCCCGCGATCAGTCTCTCTCTAACGCCCAAATCGTTCTCTTCTCTCTTCTTCAACCACCATTATCCCTTCTGCCTCATCGTGTATCGCTTCTTCCGCCACCCTTCTTCATTTATCGCACGTGGAGGATAGCTCTTCATGCCTGATATTCTTTCGCGATCGAGAGAGAGAGAGAGAGGAAAGAAGGGAGAGGAGAGAGAACGAGAGAGATCAAAATTTTTTTCTCTTTCCAGGTTTTCCAGGTCTGACCCGCGCTTTGACCAGACGATTTGACCGAGATACTTAAAGAGACAGGACATCAGGTAAACAACTAGAAATGTTCTAGACTAAATTTGTGATATCTCACAATCCTGATGAAGTAACAGGCTGAAATTTCGTGGGCATGATCGTCATTTCAAGCTCCACAAATCTGCTAGGGCTGATTTAAGTTCTGAGATAACAAAGTTAGGGTTATAAATGTTTGGTTTTTTCTTCTAGCATTGGCTAGCCAGAAGGAAAGAAAGCAACGAAGGATCATTTTTCATATATTTAACATCATTCTCAATGAGTTTTTTCCCTCTTCTAATCATTCTTCATGTTGGATGCAAGACGCCAAGTTTGGGCAAAATATATGGCTCTCGAAAGTATGTTTTCATTAGGGAGCATCACAAGATTGTGTTTTAACGTGTCGTTTTCGTGCGTCGTTAAAACACAAAGACGATGGTCAAACAAAATTTATAAAACCGAACTCACAAAGACAAGATATAATAATCAAGTATTGGGTAAGTATTTAAAAGGAGTTTTAAATAAGAGAAAATAATATTTAAGATATGGAAATGATATAAATAGGGTAAATAAGAAGTTTTAAGAATTGAAATCTCGGATTTGACAGAGAAAAGTCAAAAGTCAAAGTCAAAGCATTGACTTTGACCAACAGTAGGTGTTCTGCAAAATCAGAGAATCAAATAGAGTCAGAAGATTACGAAAAGAGATATTTAGAAACTAGAGAGAAAATGGAATTTATTGATATATATTTCGTAATTTTTGGATAAGAAATGGATTTATTATGAATTATTGAAAATCAATGATCAGAAAATCCCCGAAATGAACACCTCAGAGGAAATCTTCAAATTGAATGCCCAAATGAAATCCAAATCTTGCAATTTATATGTCAATAGAAAGCTAAGAACCAGAGGAACTTCAACGTTTGACTTATGATGAAAGATGAACAGTCCGTGGTCAAACGTTAAATTGAAGGGACAAATGAACTCAGAATTTGATGAATTTGCATCCACGGAAAGCTGATGAAAAGAGGAATCCAATGAAACCAAAATCAAGTAATTTGGAATTATAATCAAAGAGATATCCTATTTTCAAAATCAGCGACTTTTGGGACCTAAAATTGGGGAAAATGAAGAACACTATGAACTAATTTGCAAAATTAAAGATCTAAACCTAATAAAAATACAAATTACCTCTTGATAATCGATCGAACCTCACTACTAACCCGATTGCCGCAAGAATGGGGCCTCAATTCTCGTGAATTGAAGCGAATTTGCTCGGATTCTTCCTCGTGGACATTCGGAATTCAAGGGAAAAATTCGATGAAATCAAGAGATGAAATCGTGATTATCATGCTTCAATGGCTGCGTCTCTACACTCTTGGAAGCAGAGGATCACGAGAACTTAAGACATTCCTCGAAACTCGCTTAATTTCTTCACGAGTCGATCAAAAGTTGAAGAACAAAGAAGGAGTACATGAGTTTTTAAAGAGGGAAATTGGCCCGAAATCGTGGGCGGTAGTGGCGGTCGTGGGAGCGGTTTGATGTCTTCGTGGGAGCGATTCCTTGGGGCGACATCACAGCGTCCGTGTTGGCCATGAATTGGCCTCAATTTTTGGCATGATTTTCGCTTCTTCCTCGCCACGATTTCCGCCGCGATCGCCCGTGATAAACCTCGATCGTGGCCTGATCGCACGTCGATTAGGCTAAAGATAGACGCCCATTTGATTCCGCGATGCTTCCGCTCCATTTTGGCTCTGAATGCGCCACGATCGCGCACGAATCGCACCACGATCGTGCGACGATCGGCCCACGATCGCGCATCGATCGTGGTACGTCGTGAGGCGCGATCCACCATCCAATCTTCAGATGTTGAATGGACCGTCCAGATGCGTCCGCGTGATGTTCCGAGATCGCGGAGGATCACGATCGTCCGATCATGATCATATTAAAGCCTTCGATTTGATGCTGATCTGCAGGTCCTCGGGTTGCCACGTGGCGCGAGGTAAGTCGTCCGATCCTCGTCACTTAAGCTCTCTTTTGCGCACGTGGTGAATCTGATGATCGCGTGGACTCGGGTCCACGCGATCACCGCCGCTCATCCCGCATCTAACGCTCGCCAAGCCGCCACGCGTCCTGCAAAACAGAAAATCGTGTTGGAACATAGTCCCACACGAATTAAAAGAAGGGAGAGGACGCGGTTAAAGAGGGGAGTGGCCTCCCCTATTAACTGTCCTCTTATCTCCTATATGTCCAGTACACGTGGCCCCTACATGGGCGCCCACGTGGCCGCGTGGCCTCCCTGCCACTTGGCGCGCCATGTACGCCTCTTGCGTGGGCCACACGCGTCCTGCCACGTGGCCTCAGTGCCACGTCGTAACGGCGCGGTGGTCCCGCGCGCCACGTCAGCCCCGCCTGGGCCCGCTCGCTACGTCAGCCGCAGGTAATTTCTCCCCCTTTTTTTCGCAATTTTCTAACTAAAAAATACTTAAAAATTCAATTAAAAGTCAAATAAAAAATCAGAAAAATCGTATAAAACTTTAGAAATTCATATTTCTCAAAATACAACTCCTTTTTAATCCAAATTTTCTCAATTGGATCACAAATTCTTTTCTTTTTAATATCATGTCATTTAAAATATGTTTTCAAGAAGGAAATAAGGATGAATTAAAATTTCATTAAATAAGTTCTAATTAAACATTCTAAATCATAAATTCATCCTAAAATCATCCTTCCAAACATTTACTAAAGTCAAAACTCATTTAATAACTGAGATTAACTTCTATTAATCTAAACAAAAGATTAATCATCTATTAAACATGAATTTATCCCTAATTTATGCATAAATATCAACTTTAGTGAAATGACATGCCAATGGAGAAAATTTCTAAAAAGTATGATAACATGCATCATATTCACATAAAATAAGCATGAATATGAGTTAATTAGGATAAGAATGCAGGTTATAAATGCATGTTATCATGTTTTCATCACGAATCTGTAGATTAGGATCATCTTCTATCCATTTCCTCTATTTTCTCATCTATTTATCAACATTTTCTCATTGATAAACCCAAAATCTCTTTTCCACCCTCGTTCACGGGTTTCCAATCTCTGGAAAGGTGTTTGGAAGCAATTTTTGGTTCATTTCATCGTCACACACAATTTTTTCCATTCATCGATCATTTTTGCTTTCTAAATCCAAAGATACAAAAAAAAAACATCTTCTAATTTCAATCTCTTAGCCTTCCTCCCCGTGGATTCGACCTTGACTTGCCACTATTCTAATTTAAAATTCAGATTTTGAAGAGTTGAGTACAAATTTTTTTGATACGTAAAATCACGCATTCAACGATCGCATTTTTATGCTTATCAATTTACTTAGTACAAACTCATCCGGATATATCATATGATATCAATATACTTAGCCAATTCGCGCATAGTCCTAGAATTTCTCATTTGCAAGGAGCACACTGAGTACTTAGATATCTGAAAGGTACAACTAGACTGGGACTACACTTCAAACGTCAAGGTATCATCTTTCTAGATGCTTATAACGACTCTGATTTTGCAAGATCTTTGTCTGATCAGAGATCAACAAATGATTTGCTTATTTCTAGCATGAAACATAGCTACATTGAGAGCAAAAAACAAGATGAAGCTACATGTTTGACGGAACGAATTGATGCGATCGTTGATTACACACCAATTCATGTCAAAACAAATACCAAACTCACCAATTTTATCAAATAATCACATATTAAGGAGTATAGTGGTGAATAAGGGTCGATTGCATGGAGAATAAGGGTAATTTAAGATGATCTTTTGAAACTAGGGAAATTAATATATTTGGAAAGAAGACTTGAAAATGAATCCATAGAGTAAAAAAGAACTGAATTTGGATCAAGATTAGTGGAGAAATCATCAAGTGAATAAGAGAGAAATTTTCGAAATTAAAAATCACGAAAAACCAAAATTGAAATTGACTAAATTATGATTTAAAATTAAAATCTAAAGCTATATGAAAGAAGATTATGATAAAGTACGATCTATAACCCAAGATCGCGATTGAATTGATCCAGTTATTCGTAGGATTAAAGGCTCTTCATTCTGGAATTCAAAAAATGATCGTTGATAGTCAAGAGCCGATTTCTTCCTATTCTCTCAATGAAATCTCACTTACAATCAGTCCGTGGATGCAGAAATTTATCTAAAAGCGATTGAAAGCAAGAGATTCAAGGGATTTGATGTCTAAAGAGTTCGATTACTTGAATTACCCTGGAATGCTTTACAATGTAGAAAATCATATCTATTTACAGGGCAAATTGGACGTTACCATCCGAGTGAGCATTTAATCGTTGATTTATGGCTTTGATGAAATTCACGAGTGTGAATCGTTATAGTTATGTCGTGGCTGTTAGATCTTAGATGAACCGTTGAGATGAAGCCATGTCGCGCGCGTTATAAGTATCGCATCAAACCGTAATCATTTGATCTTGATTCGACAATGCAGATGAATTTTGTCAGCTTTAATGTAATCAGTTATAACTGCTTAGATCGACAACTGAGATTAAATCATTTTAAAATAATTCATTGGCTAATCGAATTAAACCCCTCCCGTGCCTTATGTGATAATCGACGGTTGTGATTAATCGCGTGATCGGACACTCCATGTGCTGCCAAGTCACTTGTGTGAAAAAAAGTGATCGGATGTTTTACGTATCGCCACGTCACCTGAAATCAAATTGAAATGAAAATAGTCCCACACGACATAAATTATAGGATTTTATCGGGTTTATAACATATACGGATTTAAGGGGTTGGTCGTGCCTATGTCCACCCCCTAGCCACGTCCGCGCCCCTCCCCGGCCGTGCTCACGTCCCGCTTCTAGTCATGCCCACGCTCTACCCCCAGGCCGCTGCCAAACTTAGCTCCTATTTGCGCCCTTGCCACCTTGTTGCCCAGCAACATCCCGCACACCGCGCTTGGTCACCTCGCGGCCTGTTTCTCGGTCGCTCCCGTGTGATCACGCTCAGAACCAGCCCCGACTGCTGCCAATTGTCCATTCAACGTACAAATGATTTCTCCCCCCATCACGACTGGTCGGGTTTGCACCCCGAAGATTAGGCACACCTCCCATTTCATTAAATTGAAGATCCGGGTCCAATTCGTCAGGTTGATTGTCCTGCTCCCCTAGACGAGCCAAGGCCCAACGCTCGCGAGGACGTGGACCTAGTGGTTTCCTGGACTGACATTACTCGACGCACTCTAGGAGTTTTGGAGACGACGTGCGGGCAGTTAGTTGTCTGTACGCCTTGATAGATCATCTCATCATCATAGATCGCCATAGGACATCCATTCCGTAGATTCACCTTTAGAATTTCATTGCACGATCGGGTTTACCAACGTAGTCCTGCATCAATTATCCTACTGATGTGTCTTTAGTTTTTTTATTATTCTTCCTAGATAGACTAGGTCCCTAAGGGATTCATTATGCTATACGACTTTACTATATTCACTATATCAACTCCTACAACTCTCTTGAATCTAAACAGAAAGAAACAATGTCGAGAAAGTTTTATATGTAATTATTTCATGTTTAAGATATTTTTTTAATAAATCTCTTCTAAATCCAACTAAATCTAAGGCTTCAGTAAAATTTCACTTACCTATATTGACTAAAATAGAGTTAAAGAGAGGAACAGATTGTGAAAAAATAATCAAACGTATTTCTCTTAGTAAATCCTAATCTTGCACTAATTCAGAACTGATTCACCGAAAAGTAAAAGAAAATGAAAACAAATACATTCATTGTGAAGGTATGTTGTAATTAAATTCAATGAATCTATCTAAAGTAAGAAGATATTAATCTTGAAAATAGTAGAAAACTAAATCTAAATCCACAAAAATGATCTAAATGAATCAGAATGAATGTTCCCAAAAAACTAAGGCACAAAGTAACTCATAACTACCCTTTGAGCCCTCGTAGTAATGCCGAACTGCATAGAATGAGCACGAACTTCACTTCGAATGCCTCTTGGATCAATCTTAGGATCTTCTCCCTATTATGTCCTCCCGGCCAAGCTCTGTTGGGCAGGAATTCAAGAACGTCTTCCTCCTTCTCGGCTCCCCCTTTTAACCTAACTGATCCGCAACTTAGAGATTATGCGAGTCAGTAAGGATAGTGATGCTCGTCGCTGTGTACCCTTGCCATGCTTTAAATTTACTCCCAGAGGTAGTTAATCATAATTTGAGCTTATTGGTTGTATGTCATTACCGTGAAAAGCAGCAAAGACATAAGGTTCACTCTATTATTTGTATGTGTTGCTTTACACCCAACATCGTGCTTCCACTTGCTGTTGGTCAACGATTTCTCCATACATATCCTGCCCACAGTGCTTACTAAAGCTCATTAGATCTGACGAGCCCATTAAGGGCTTCAGTTAAAATCAAAAACTTCCCTTAAAAAAGAAATTACAGCAATGTAAAGAGAGTTCATTTATTTAAGGAAAACAAAAAATTTCACAAAATTAAAACCATCCTGAATTGTTGTATATCACCTCTTGAAAATTTTTTACTTCATTTCTCTAAAAGATATTCATTTCAGCATAATCAAATAATAACATGTGAAAAATATAAATGATTTTGTCTCTTTTAACCACATTATGACAAAGATGAGCATATTTACTTGCTCTCTTTTGCATGTTATGAGGTAGCATCCATTTAAATCTTTAGTAAGTTGATATATAAATTGATGAGATCATTCACTCAACTCTATCACTCACTCTTGGAAGTATGGCTATACCTCGGCAATCCTCTTGGTTTTTGAGTCAATGCATAGATTGAATGCATACACCCTAAAAATTTTTATGATGGCATACAAGCATCGACTCAAACTCAGATTATGTTTTTTTCATTCAATCAAACTTTTTCGGAGTCGATGTGTTCATTGTTGATATCCACTTAAACAGATTGAACAATTTAAGTTCATCATGAGTCGATATATGAGTGTGTGATTTATTTACTGCTTCATGGCTAGATGAAGTCAATATGGAATCCATCAAAAACATTTCACTAGAGATCAAGTCTC
This sequence comes from Lemna minuta, assembly GCA_024174645.1. Lineage (NCBI taxonomy): Eukaryota > Viridiplantae > Streptophyta > Magnoliopsida > Alismatales > Araceae > Lemna > Lemna minuta. The sequence continues at coordinate 15,372,926 of CM044110.1, read as the reverse complement.
CATTTATGTTGAAGTCTTAGATTAGTCAATACACTTACAAATTTAACATTGAATACAAAATGATTAAATTATTTAAAATTTTCTATACTAGGTTATTCACTTTCTTATACATTCATAAAAAAATAAATCGACTTTTCAAGAACTGGTATGCACCAAATCACCGTTCCTTTTGTGCAGAAAATAAGATAGGAAAATCTAGATTGTATTATGATTCATGTACAAGAAAATATGAGAAAATGTTTGAGCTTTAAAGAAATTGGAAAAGGAAATGTTTGATTATCCAAATTTATTGGAGGGTCGAAGATTGAGGAAGTTGATTAAAAGAACAAACGATCTTCATACTGAAAAAATGGCTTTGTGTTAGAACTAGGCTTAACATTTTGGATAAATTCCCAAATTAATTCATGAAAAAAGCTCAATTTTGTGGGAGAAAACATAAAAAATCAAAGAAAACAACATAAAATAGAAATTTACTTGGAGTCATTCGCAAGGCAGTCCAATATTAGACCCATATTGAAGAGTTGAAATGCTATCAAATTCAAGATTTATTTCATCTTTTTCGAATTAGGGTTTGGGAAGAGCTTACACAAAGATGGCAGCGGATTGACTTCTCCTTCCCTTACCTCAATGATGTAGCCGCTCCTGGGTGTCATCACAATTTGAATTGAGGGGGAGTGCCTGCATCATTCTGGCAAGGGAAGGAGAAGTTTATTGGTTGCCATCAACGTCTCATCTTCTATTGACACAACTGATGCTTTGAATGGAGGGGGGAGTGACTGCATCACTCTAGGAAGGGAAGGAGAACTGGATCCCCTGCCATCAGCATCTCCCTTTCTATTGACGCAACCAGAACTTGCAGAGTATGCCATGCACGACGCAAAGAGTTAAGATGAAGATTGGTTCCCCGTTCATAATATGATACCTCTACAGAATCAAGCTGCAGCAAGACAAGAACAACAACCGGGGTTTCGCGACGATTTGAATGGAGGGGGGAGTGGCTGCATCATTCTAGGAAGAAAGGAGAAGTTGATCCGCTGCCATCAATGTCTCCCTTTCTATTGACGCAATCAGAACTTGAGTATTTCGTGCCAAAAAACTTGAGGAGTATTTTGTGCAGCAGCAGCAAGGAGAAGAACTAAAACCCAGGGGTCCCAAGAATTTAATTGGAGGGGGGAGTGGCAGCATCATAGAGGGAAGAGAAGGAGAACTCAATCTGCTGCCATCAACGTCTCTCTTTCTATTGAAGCAACCGGAACTTGTAGATTATGCCGTGCACGATGGAAAGAGTCAAGATGAAGAATGGTTTGCCGAGATTCTTGTGATCTTGATTGATGACCCTACGAATCCCATTGACGAGCTCTTTTACTTAGAATAATCAGCACTTATCCTCCAGATATTTTAAGTATTTTCCAAAATAATACTACCAATTGATTATCTTTTCATTTAATTTGAATCTCTTCAGACTTTAATTGAACACGAATGAAAATTTTATTTGCTCACAAGTGAATTGCTGGTATTTGAACTGTTTTGTTTGACCTGGAATTAGATGATGCTTTGACATCATGGGAAACAGGTGCAATTTACACATTTGAGTTTTTTTGTTTATTCTCTAAAACACGATGGGCTTGAATTGATGGTTTTTCTGTTCATGGAAAATAAATCGTTGGGTGAATCAGAAGCAACTAGGTTAGGAATTCTGTGTATATGATCCTCAGCTTTTTGGTCAATATCTAAACCGTTTCACATCGAGAATTGAACCTACTGCATGTGGAATGATTTCGATATGGACCAAGAAGATGAGGATCATATATAAAGAATTCTTGACCTAAGTGCTTGTCATTCACCCAATAGTTTATTTTTTATGAACGAAAAACCATCAATTGAAACCGATCGTGTTTTACAAAATGAACAAAAACAACTAAAATGTATACATTGCACCTGTTTTAGATGATGTCATAGCACAATCTGATTTTATGTAAAATTAAAACAGTTCAAATACCAGCAGTTCACCTTTGAACAAATAAAATTTCATTTGTGTTCAGTTAAAGCCTGAAGAGATTCAAATTAAATGAAAAGAGAATCAATGGATAGTATTTTTTGTTTACAAAATACATGAAATTTATTGAGGATAACTGCTGATTATTCTTAGTCAAAGAGGTCGTCAATGGACATCAAAGGGTCATTAGTTAGGATCGCAAGAATCTTGGCAAACCATTCTTCATCTTGAGTCTCTTCGTCGTGCACCGCATAATCTGCAAGATCCGGTGCGTCAATAGAAAGGGAGACATTGATGGCAGCGGATCGAGTTCTCCTTCCCTTCCCTATATGATGCACCCACTCCACCCTCCATTCAAATCCTCGCGACCCTCGGGTTGTAGTTCTTGTCCTTGTTGCTTCTGCGGCTGCAGGAAATACTCCTCAAGTTCTGTTGGCGTGAAATAAAAGAGGAGACTTTGATGGCAGCCGTTCAACTTCTCATTCCCTTCCTAGAATGATGCAGCCACTCCCCTCTCCATTCAAATTGTTCCGATACCCCGGCTGTCGTTCTTGTCCTTGCTGCTGCTGCAACTGATTCTGTGGAGGTATCATATTATAAACAGCACTAGGTAACACAATTTGGTCTTTGACAGAACGATGCCCATTGGCTTGAGCCCGAGCCTAAGCTGAGCTCGGAGAGTAGCCTGCAACTCTCCGATTCGAGCAAGTTTCTCGTGCTTCTCCTTAGGAGGGGGAAAATCAATCTGCAGCAACCACCTACTTGGTCTGTGCATCGCCTGTTGGCTTGATAGATGAGGTGTTCCATGACGATCTTGCGCTGACGTTCGTCGTGGCTGTGGATAAACGCAAGAATGTTGCTGACGCCAAAGAGATAGTGTGCGTTAAGGAATCTCTTCTAGTCATTTGGGAGAAAGTGGGGGCGAGGACGCAATCTGCCGTACCCTTTTGGCGCTCGTATTTCTAGGCAGCGCAGGTTTGGTTTTAGGTTTGTCTAACGGCCCCGGTGAGGGAGGAAGGCTGTGCAGGAGCCTGCAAGAGGTAGACTTTTCAACCATCTATAACTAAAATCAAGTTAAAAAAAAGTACGTAATTGATGACTATTTCAGAATAGTAAGACTGAGAAAGATCTGATCAGGGCCATTGAATTAGTCTAAAACGGAGAGGTGATCCTGAGGTGGGTCCCAAGCAGTTGACCAAAACTAAGGTTCTTCACCCGCTATCAGCATTTTCTGAATGATGTTGACTGAAGGTTGATAACATGCATTTATAACCTGAATTCTTACCCTAATTAACTCATATTCATGCTTATTTTATGTGAATATGATGCATGTTATCATACTTTTTAGGAATTTTCTCCATTGGCATGCCTTTTCACTAAAGTTGATATTTATGCATAAACTAGAGATAATTTCATGTTAAATAGATTATTAATATTTTGTTTAAACTAATAGAAGTTAATCTCTATTATTAAATGATTTTTTTTACTTTAGTAAATGTTTAGAAAGATAATTTCAAGATGAATTTATGATTTAAAGTGTTTAATGAAAAATGATTTAAGTAAATATTAATTCATCTTGACTTCTTCTTTCTAAATATATTTTAAATGGCATAATATTAAAAAGGAAAGAATTTATGATCCAATGGAGAAAATTTCAATTAAAAAGGAGTTGTATATTTTAAATTATGAATTTATGAAGTTTTATGCCCTTTTTCTGAATTTTATTTGATTTTTATTTATTTTTTAGGAATTTTCTATTAACAAAATCGCGAAAAAGGGGGATTTTATTACCTGTAGGTGCCGACGTGGCGAGGCGGCTGCTGACGTGGCGCGCGGGACCGACCCGGGGTGCGACGTGGCACTGAGGCCACGTGGCAGAGCCCGGGCGGCCCACGCGGGGCGCAGGTGGCGCTGACGCGTGGCAGGAGGCCACGCGGACGGTCCACGTGGGCGCCCGTGTGGGGCGCCACGTGGCAGAAGGGTTCGCATGTGGAGGGCCCTCGGGTATAGAGGGCCCTGGTTAGTATTTAGGGGCGGTAACGCATTAGGCATTTACCGTCCCCTAATTTATAGGCACGAATGCATATTGTTTCTTCCGTGTGGGACTATGTCCCACACGGTTCTTTCTTTTGCAGGCCACGTGGACGCACAAGGGACGTTGGATTCGGTAAGAACGGCGGAGATCAAGCGTTAAATCGAGACACGCGTCATTCAATAATGACGTCAGCGTAATGATGGGACGCGGTTTCTTATGATTGACATGCTGAGACATGTCAGTGAGGAAGGGCGGCGGCCAATTAAAAAAAAGGAGCCCTTTTTCGTCGCCTAACAAGACAAAAATCTTTCGTCCGCTTACCCGAAGCACGCCAGTCGAGGAGACGGCGACCAATGAAAAAAAAGGAGGTGTCTTTTCTTACCTGACGCCACGTGGAAGAGCTGAGAGCGTCCGATCTTCGTCGAGATGGACGGCTAGCGAGGGCTTTATCTCTCGATCGCGATCTGACGGCTACAATGAAGATCTTATTTTCTCTGGAGCGTCCAATTCCAATCCGACGGCGATGGACGATCGTGGAAGAACTCCACGATCGCGGCGCGATCGAGCCGCGATCGCGGCACGATCGAGCCGCGATCGAGGCGAAGATGGCGCGGGACCGGAGCGGAATCGTCTCCCATCGATCGCCAAGCGATCGACGAAGCTCGAGCAGTATGATTGACGCCCGATCGCGGCCCAATCGTGGCGCGATCGTGGCAAAAATCGTCGAGAAAATCGTGGCACACGTGAAGCGAAATTGGAGCCGAAATCAAGCCGATTCGTCGCGGATTTGAAGCCACGACCCACGCCCAAAGAATCGCCTCCATGAAGCTTGAAAACCGCTCCCACGAATGCTCCAATTGGCCACGATCTTCGGGCCAATTCCTCCTTTAAAAACTCATGTATACCCTTCTTTGTTCTTCAACTTTTGATCGACTCGTGAAGAAATTAAGCGAGTTTCGAGGAAGGTCTTAAGTTCTCGTGATCCTCTGCTTCCAAGAGTGTAGAGACGCAGCCATTGAAGCATGATAATCACGATTTCATCTCTTGATTTCATCGAATTTTCCCCTTGAATTCCGAACGTCCACGAGGAAGAATCCGAGCAAATTCGCTTCAATCCACGAGAATTGAGGCCTCATTCTTGCGGCAATCGGGTTAGTAGTGAGGTTCGATCGATTATCAAGAGGTAATTTGTATTTTTATTAGGTTTAGATCTTTAATTTTGCAAATTAGTTCATAGTGTTCTTCATTTTCCCCAATTTTAGGTCCGAAAAGTCACTGATTTTGAAAATAGGATATCTCTTTGATTATAATTCCAAATCACTTGCTTTTGGTTTCATTGGATTCCTCTTTTCATCAGCTTTCCGTTGATAGCAAATTCATCAAATTCCGAGTTCATTTGACCCTTCAATTTAACGTTTGACCACGGACTGTTCATCTTTTATCAGAAGTCAAACGTTGACTTTCGGGGTCAATTACTTTTTATTGATAACTCAAAATTTGATAATTTCGGTCTTGTTGGATTCCTCTGGTCCTTAGCTTTCCAATGACATATAAATTGCAAGATTTGGATTTCATTTGGGCATTCAATTTGAAGATTTCCTCTGAGGTGTTCATTTCAGGGATTTTCTGATCATTAATTTTCAATAATTCATAATAAATCCATTTCTTATCCAAAAATTACAAAACTTATATCAATAAATTCCATTTTCTCTCTAGTTTCCAAATATATAATTTTCCTAATCTTCTGACTCTGTTTGATTCTCTGATTTTGCAGAACACCTACTGCTGGTCAAAGTCAATGCTTTGACCTTGACTTTTGACTTTTCTCTGTCAAATCCGAGACTTCAATTCTTAAAACTTCTTATTTACCTTATTTATATCATTTCCATATTTTACATCTTATTTTATCTTATTTTAAACTCCTTTTAAACCTAAGTTTGACCAAGTCAACTTTGCGATTAAAGTCAACCCTGCTCTCTGTGGATCGACCCGATACTTACCCAATACTTGATTTTTATATCTTGTCTTAGTGAGTTCGGTTTTATAAATTTTGTTTGACCATCGTCTTTGTGTTTTAACGATGCACGAAAACGACGCGTGAAAGGTCAACTGAAGAGATGACTTATTTTTAATATGAGTAATTCCCTAAGTTTTGGGGGTTGACCTTCAGTCACCTAAACCTAGTTTTAGTCAAAGGTTAGAATTAGTTATTGACTATTTGATGATAATCCAACATGAGAGTAGACTATCAATTGTCACGGAACTGATCTTAGCTTTATCGGAGACCTACTCAATGTTATCTCGGTTACGAAAGTCAAACATAAGAGTGCCTTTGCGTCAAAGTCCAAGTCAGATTATAGTAACAAAGTCAATGGGTACTCGCGGGATCTCAATCTCGGACAGCATCACCAATTTTCTCCAATTCATGAGAGTTCCAAAGGTCTAACCAAAATATTAGGCCACCATAGTCAACGTGTACAAGAAGTAGCAAAAAAGATCATCAGAAAATTCTCTAATTCATGGAAGATCTCATTATTGGCATCCGTGTACTACAAAACAGACCAAAAAAGGTCAACGTGTACTACAAAACACAGAAAATGATTAGCTGCCTCCACTGAAAAATAAGGTTTTAAGGTCAATGAAGTCAAGGAACAGAAGAATTCCTAGAAAATTATCAAATCTCTCTTCAGCCAAACGGCTGGAACATCAGCGTCAGTTATATCGTATATTAAAGAGAATGCTGATGTGGACAGAGAGAGCAAAGGAGGGAGTGTGAGAGAGGAAGGTAGTGCCGCGGAAGTGAATTAAGGAGAGAAAAAAAGATAGAATAAAAGAAAGAGGGGATGCTGCTCTTGCCGAAGAGAGATGTTCAGGATGGGATGCATAGAGACGAGGAGGAGTAAAAGGTTGAGATCAATTGATGAATTAGGAAAAAAAATAATGATGTAAGAGGGAGAGCGAGAGAAGGTGATAGGATGTCGGAGTAGTGGGAGGAAGAGAGAACGAGAGAGGTCGAGATGGGGAAGAAGGTGAGGAAGAATCGCAAAACAAGAAAAATTATAACTTTTGGTCAGCGGCGATTGGGAATAGAATAGAGAGAAGAACAAGTGAGAGACGAATCGGAAGAGATTGATAGGGAGAGAGGGCTGAAGAGAACACGGAACGGCAGGGAAATGTGAAGATGGGGAAAACAAGAGAAGGGAATATTGCAGGGGAGATAGAGGCAAGAGAACGAGAGAGGGAGCGTTCGGAAGAGAGAGTGAGTGCAAAAGATTCGGATCCATATGCAAGAAGAAGTTAGAGAAAGATAGAGAGTAAAGTTGAGACTGAGAAAGAGTTGCACGAATGCAATTTTCAACGGAAGAGAAGAGGAGCAGATCGGAAGAGGCAAGGAAGAGAGAAGACGTGAGAGAGCGAGCGAGATCGTATGAGAGAGAAAGAAAAACTGAGGGAGAGAGAAGAAAAAAGTGGTTTTGAGAAAGAGATTTAGTGAAAAAACGGGCCGAAAACGAGAGGACGAGATGGGAAGGAAGAGGAAATCGCAGGAGAGAGAGATAGCAGATAAAAAAACAGAGAGTGAGATGTAGAGAAATCGAGGGGAAGAGAGAAGAAAAGAAAGTGGGCGATCGACAAGGAGAACAAAAGGAGCAGAGAAATGGAAGATGGAAGTGAGAGAGAGAGAGAGGAATTGGAGAGAGAGAATGCCGGAAATGGGGAGATGCAAACGATAGAATTTTTTTTTTTTGGAAGAGAAATAGAGAACCACCCGAAAGTGATGGTCCCCTGTTGTCATTGATAAAATGACTAAATTGCGATTACAGCAAGGGGGCTATCCCTGAATGGGTCATGCCACCGAGGTGCCAGGATCTTGCGATCCCCCTCGCAGCATGCTGAATCGCGCGCTGGAGGGGGTCGACCCGTGAAAAATGAATTCGTTACGTGTGGGAGCCATATCGCCCATAGTGTGGCGAATATGGTCTGCCACTCTGCCTCCCGCCTGAAAGGCCCCTGGCAGATCGACCGCCAAAAAGCATCCCCCGCCGTGACATCGATCTCCCCTAGAACCGCTGTGGTCCAAACGGGCTGAACCAAAGGGCACTCGAAAAATAGATGGGAGCAATCTTCAGTCGCGCAGGAGCACATAACGCATCCATCATCCGCTTCCGAAACAAAGCGTTGCCGCAAGGATCGCGTCATCAGTCGATCCCGTATGAGAAGCCAGCCGAACACTTTAATCTTTAACGGGATACGTCGTCTCCACACCAGACGGCATCAGCGCACTAGTACTGGATCCTCTGGAGGTTCCGTGGCTATGAGCGATTTATATGCTTCTCGAACTGTGAACCGCGAGCCCCTCCATTCCCAAGCATCCCTCCCCCGTCTCGCCGGCCGCAGTGAGCCAATGCCGTCTCGCATCCCGAGTAGGTCCTCGAGCCTCCGTTCCGACATAGCATCGTGGAGAGGTGGGCACCACGTGTTGCACCACGCCCTGCTGCACCGTGGCCTCCGGAATGGCGGAGAGACCATAGAGCCGAGGAAAAACATCCCGCATAGGCCCCAAGCCGACCAATCGTCAGCCCCAAAACCTGAAATTCGCTCCATCCCCCCAACTTAGCCTCGGAAAAAGCATCCGGGACTCGGGCAAAAACTGGTCTCGTATGCTTGTAGAACGCCGACTCGTCCCGCCGCTGCTCGGATCGCTGTCCCCAATCCAACGCGGTCCCATAACTATCCATTAAGGTCCGGGTGACCATGTCCGATGGAGCTTGCATCATTTTACGTACCCACTTCATAAGCAGTGCGGTGTTGGTGTGTCGTAGATTCCTCACCCCTAGGCCTCCCTCCGTCGTAGGGCGGCATACCGTACTCCACTTGACCAAGGCTTGTCCCCTGGTCCCATTTGTATCAGCCCCTCGCCAAAAGAACCGTCTCATGATGGCTTCCATGCGGTTGCAGATCCCGATGGGTAGCCTGAATACTGACATGAAATATGTGGGGATAGCGGAAAGCACTGCCTTTAGAAGAACGAGGCGTCCCCCACGGGACAGGAGTCGAGCCCTCCACCCCCCTAGGCGCCGCTCCATTGCCTCCAAAACTGGCTGCCATTCTCGTATTGTCATCTGCCCCTCCACGAGGGGAAGTCCCAGGTATCGGATAGGTAAAGAGCCCGCAGGTGTGGCCAGGATGCGGGCGCATCGATCCCTCTCCTCCGCAGACATCCCAAATCCTATGAACGTGGACTTGGCCTGATTGAGGCTGAGACCCGAAAAGTCAGAGAACATATCTAGAAGGGCTGAGACCTTCTCCGCAGCCTCCACCGAACCTTCCATAAAGAAAATCGTGTCATCGGCATACTGCAATAGGGGTACTGATAACATGCATTTATAACCTGAATTCTTACCCTAATTAACTCATATTCATGCTTATTTTATGTGAATATGATGCATGTTATCATACTTTTTAGGGATTTTCTCCATTGGCATGTCATTTCACTAAAGTTGATATTTATGCATAAATTAGAGATAATTTCATGATTTTCTAAATATATATCAATAAATTCCATTTTCACTCTAGTTTCTAAATATCTACTTTTCGTAATCTTCTGACTCTATTTGATTCTCTGATTTTGCCGAAAACCTACTGTTGGTCAAAGTCAACGCTTTGACTTTGACTTTTGACTTTTCTCTGTCAAATCCGAGATTTCAATTCTTAAAACTTCTTATTTGCCCTATTTATATCATTTCCATATCTTACATCTTATTTTCTCTTATTTAAAACTCCTTTTAAACCTAAGTTTGACCAAGTCAACTTTGCGATTAAAGTCAACCCTGCTCTCTGTGGATCGACCCGATACTTACCCAATACTTGATTATTATATCTTGTCTTTGTGAGTTCGGTTTTATAAATTTTGTTTGACCATCGTCTTTGTGTTTTAACGACGCACAAAAATGACACGTCAAAATGGCGCCGTTGCCGGGGAGCATGCGTTTTTGATTTGATTGCTTTGATTTCTTGATCATATTTAGGTTTCTGTCTTCTATTGTTACTGACCTGCAGAGAATTTATCAGACCCTCATCAGTGGTGAAAAAGGTATAGCAAGGTAAAATTACCTAAATTTGGCCATTATTTGACATTTTGGTGCATATTTGGTAGTTTATTTGGTGTTTTTCACCTAATTGATATTGATATATCTGAGATTTTATCCTCTGTTATCAGTGACCTATTATTATTATTATCTTTATTAGTGTGCTTTTTGATAGTGTTTAACTTGTTCTATCTTTTAGGTGGAGTAAGTGAAACATTTTTCATTTAGATATCACTCTTTTCGTCTCACTCTTTTCTGACATTCTTATATAGATATACTTGCTGTTTTTTATGATCTTTTGGCTTTAGATATGAATAAGAATCATAGGAACCGAGGAGGACGACAGGGTCAGCGACCCGCGAGGCATACAAGGAATAATCCCTTGTATGATGATCTATTTGCCTCATCTAGAGCTCCATCGGAGGCCTCTAGTGATTCTCTTCCAGCGATCGCCACACCAGGGCGAGGAGAGCCGATTGACGCCCCTCTTCCCTGCCGAGATAGTGAGACGACGTCTTAGCGATTACGCAAGACCTGGCCGTCCAAAGGCAGTACTACGCGAGTCAATGCGCCCTACGACGAGGTGCGAAATTTTAAAATTGACTCACATATTCTTGGCCTTTTGCCCACTTTTCATGGACTACCATCGGAGGATCCGTATCGACATGTGGACGAGTTCAGCCAGGTGTGCGACTCAACCAGCTCCACAATGTCCCCTCCGAGACGGCCAAGATGCGCTTCTTCCCTTTCACGCTTAAGGAAAGGGCGAAGGAGTGGTTCTTTAGCTTGGGCCGCGAGTTTGATTCATGGAGAGATATGGAAGACGCATTTTTGCGTAAGTACTACTCGGTAGGTAAGACTAGTGCCGTGAGACGCGCCATACGCGAGTTCTCACAAGGGCCGGGTGAGGTTTTCTATGAGGCTTGGGAGAGACTTAGAGATCTCCTGAGACAGTGTCCGCATCATGGTATACCTAAACATGAGATTACTCAGATTTTTTATGATGGTTTAGGTGCACCTGACAGGTATTTGCTCGATGCCGCTAGTGGAGGCACGTTCATGAGCAAGTACGAGGATGAAGCCCTCGAGTTGATCGAGTTGGTGGCGGAGAATAGCCATCATCATGCGGCTAAATCCTTCGGAGGACTGGAGCGCTCCCGCGAAGGGAGGGATGTTAGACGCAAAGGCGGCGGAGACAGTATGCTTTTTAGATAAGATTGAGAAACTGACGGAAGCCCATAACTTGATCATGGACTCGCTTAAGGTCCGACCGGGTTCTGATGGCCTCGCGCCAGTTTCACATATTGATGTCTCACCGTGTTCACATTGCTCTAGCTTTTGAGCATGTAGAGTTGGATTGCCCCGTGATGGCAATCCAGGGACAGTTTCCATTTCGGCCAAACCATACTACATATCCAGAGTTTGAGCCAAAGGGTAGGTCGACTCTACCCGAATCAGGGTTATTCTAGTTATCATAACCCTACTTATGCGCAGCAGCTGAGCGGGCAGCACACTTCATATCATCAGCCCTATGGATCCGCGCCGCAGCATATGGGGAACCCGAGGCCGACACCTTTCGCCCCCTGTATTCCCCGAGCGGTCACACCGCCACCGGCTATTCCACCTCTCGGCACCTTCAGCTGACCCCGTCATGAGTGCATTAGCACAAATGATGAGTAAACTGAATGAGGTTAGCGACCGACTCGACCGAGTCGAAGGGGCTAAAGCCCAATGCTCCGATGCTTCTACCGAGCAAAGGAAGGGTAAGCGAGTTGAGTTTAGTGATCAGCTACCTTCCCAGCCTTTAGCAAACCCTAGGAATGTAGGGCAAGCATCGTCGAGCCGCACCCATAATGTGAACGAAGTTCGCATTGATGGTGCATCGGAGGAGGCACATGCCATATCGGGCCTACGTAGCGGCAAGGTCTTAGTGGATCCTCATACGGACCACAAGCGCCGCAAGGACCCGCTTGAGGAGAAGGACGACCGTCCATCTCCCACGATTATCCCGGAGGAGGACTCCGAGGATGAGGAGGCACCCGATGAGGAGAGTAGGGCAGAGCCCAATCCCGAGGTTTATAAACCTCCCGGTGCCATATCCTCAGCTTTTGAGCCGGCCTAGAGTCCCTACTAGTGATAGCGATGACACCTTATTAGAGGCTTTTAGGCAGGTTACTATCACCATCCCATTAGTAGACGCCATCCAGCATATTCCACCCTACGCAAAGTTCCTGAAAGGACTTTGCACCCCGGTGAGGAAGCCGAAACGTATCCATATGAGTGAGACTATTAGTTCCATCATGCTGAGTACGCTTCCTCGTAAGCGACGTGATCCGGGAGCTCCTATGATTAGTTGTGAGATAGGGGGTAGGACGTTCACTCGATCTCTCCTCGACACGGGGGCTAGTGTTAATATACTCCCGAAGGGAGTGTATGACGCTTGTCCACTTGGCGAGTTGCAGCCATTATTTATCGAGTTGAGCTTAGCGGATGGATCCGTGAGACGACCTCATGGAGTAGTAGAGGATGTGATAGTTAAGGTAGAAAACTGCTACTTTCTGGTAGATTTTATTATCGTGGATATGAAATCCATGAAAGACCTCACCGACTCTCCCATCATACTAGGGAGACCATTTTTAGCTACCGCGAAAGCGATTACGGATTGGGGCAAGGGGGAAGTTATTTTTCAGGTTGGAGATAGCACGATGAAGGTGAGCATCAACAAGTTGATGCGACATCCTTCACACGAGACCGATGAGGTAGGCGCCGTCGATATCTACGAGGATCCGGAGATTTCGAGTTGTATCGAGGAGACGATGGCGGCTATTGAGGATAGGAGCTTTCGAGGAGCCCGAGGATGATCCATTTCCTCCCGGCGAGACGGCACCCGAGCTAAAAACCGCTACCTTCGACGCTGAAGTACGCTTTTTCTTGATCATCATAGTGCTAACCCCGTTATTATATCCTCGCAGCTAGATCACGACCAGGAGGAGAGACTATTAGCGGTCTTGCGAGCGAGGAAGGAAGCAATCGGATGGAACTTGTCGGATCTTAAGGGAATTGATCCTCTTTGTGCATGCATCGTATTTTTCCTAGAGGAGGACTCTCGTCCCTCTAGAGAGGCACAAAGACGGCTCAACCCTAAGGTATGGGATGCTGTTAAGGATGAGATTCTTAAATGGCTTAATGCAGGTATCATATATCCCATCTCCGACTAGTCCCATGGGTCAGTCCCGTGCATGTTGTCCCCAAGAAGGCGGGGATCACCGTGACGACAAATGACAAGGGCGAGGAACTTCAGACGCGTCTTCCGACGAAGTGGAGAGTTTGCATCGACTATCGGAAGCTTAACGCGCGACGAAGAAGGACCATTTCCCTTTGCCATTTATTGACCAAATTCTTGACAAAGCTTTCAGGTCAAGGATTTTATTGCTTCCTAGACGGCTATTCGGGGTATAATCAGCTAGCTATCCACCCCGACGATCAGGAGAAGACGACGTTTACATGTCCATTTGGCACATATGCATTTCAGCGCATGCCTTTTGGACTATGTAACGCCCCGCCACATTTCAGAGGTGCATGATGGCCATCTTCTCCGATTTTTATAGGAGAGAGCATGGAGGTCTTCATGGACGACTTTTTCAGTTTTTCGGCCCGAGTTTTTGATGCGTGCTTGGAGCACTTAACGCAAATCCTCGACGTTTGCGTTAAGAAACGCCTAGTTCTTAGTTGGGAGAAGTCCCACTTCATGGTGCGAGAAGGTATAGTGCTTGGACATCTAGTTTCAAGCAAAGGATTGGAAGTGGACAAGGCCAAGGTTGAGGTAATCCAAGACCTTGCACTCCCTACGTCGATAAGGGAACTTAGAAGTTTCCTAGGGCATGTCGGTTTTTTTTATCGTCGCTTTATTCAGGATTTTGCTAAGGTTTCAAAACCACTGACTTCTCTTCTTTGCAAGGAAAAGGATTTTATCATTGAGGAAGAAGGGAAGCACGCCTTTATGCAGCTGAAGCAAGCTTTAGTGGAAGCGCCTATTTTACAAAGTCCTAATTGGGACTTACCTTTTGAGATTATGTGTGATGCTTCTGATTTTGCAGTGGGCGCGGTTTTGGGGCAGCGAATCGACAAGAAGCCGACCGCCATTTGTTACGCGAGCAAGACACTAGCCGACGCTCAACTTAACTACACTACGACGGAGAAGGAGTTGTTGGCGGTTGTCTTTGCTTTGGAGAAGTTTCGGCCTTATATCTTGGGCAGCAAGATCATTGTCTACACGGACCACGCCGCATTGAAGTACTTGCTGTCCAAGAAAGAGGCCAAACCGCGACTGATTAGATGGGTTCTCCTCCTTCAAGAATTCGATTTGGAGATCAAGGACAAGAAGGGAAGTGAGAACTCGGTGGCTGATCATCTTTCTCGACTCCACATTCCATCTTCAGGTGAGATTTGTGATACATTTCCCGATGAGCAGCTCCTCGCCGTGGTGACTAAGGTACCTTGGTTTGCACATATTGTTAATTACTTAGTCACTAAATCTGTCCCCGATTATTGGAACACGCATCAAAAGAAGAAATTTGCACATGATGTGAAACATTATTTTTGGAAAGAACCCCAATTGTTCCATGTAGGGGCTGATCAGATTATTCGGCGATGCGTTCCGGAGGAGGAACAAGAGCATATTCTAGCGATGTGTCACTCGTCTCTATGTGGAGGACATTTTGCGTCGAGGAAGACGGGAGCGAAAGTGCTACAAAGTGGCTTCTATTGGCCAACTCTCTTCAAGGATGCGATCAAGTATTGCAAGGAATGTCTCAAGTGCCAATCCGCATTGAACATCTCCAAGAGAGATGAAATGCCCTTGCAAACCATCCTTGAGGTAGAAATTTTTGATCTTTGGGGGATTGATTTTATGGGACCATTTCCACCGTCGGAGGGCAAGGAGTATATTCTTGTAGCGGTGGACTATGTGTCCAAATGGGTCGAGGCGATACCGACGAGGACAAACGATCATCGAGTGGTTAATAACTTCATTGTTAACAATATTTTTTCTCGATTTGGTTGTCCTAGAGCTATTATTAGTGATGGTGGATCTCACTTTACTAACTCTCATTTCAGGAGTTTACTTAAGAAATATGGAGTTCACCATCGCGTCACGACCCCGTATCACCCCCAAGCAAATGGCCAAGTAGAAGTGAGCAATAGAGAAGTCAAGAACATCTTGAAGAAGATCATTCGCACGGATGGAAGAGATTGGGCAGCGAAGCTACCCGATGCTCTATGGGCTTACCGCACCGCATTCAAGACACCCATTGGGATGTCTCCTTTTAGGCTCATTTATGGCAAGCCTTGTCACCTCCCCGTCGAGTTAGAGCATAGAGCATATTGGGCTATTAAAAAGTTCAATCTATCTCTTGATCAAGCCGTAAAGGAAAGACTTCTCCAAATTCAAGAGCTCTAAGAACTCCGGAATGAGGCATATCAAAATGCGGAGATTTATAAAGCCAAAAATAAAGCCTATCATGACAAGAACATTAATAGGAGATCTTTTCATGTTCATGACAAGGTATGGCTTTATAATTCTCATCTTAAACTCTTTCCAGGGAAATTGCGCTCAAGGTGGGATGGTCCATATGAGATCCTTGAAGTGTATGACAATGGATCGGTCTTGATCTTAGATCCCAAGACCCAAAATTCCTTCAAGGTGAATGGACATATGTTGAAGCCATACATTGGTGAAGAAGGACCTCCCCCTCCTCATAGGGAAGAGCTGCAATCTCTTGAGATCTCAGCCACTAGTTAGTCGTTGGTGTGAGTTACGTCTAGCTAAAGACGTTAAACTTAGCGCTTGTTGGGAGGCAACCCATCTTTATCTGATTTTTGTATTTATTTTCTACTTTTAGCATTTATTTTTATTTTTATACTTGCTGTTTGCTTTGATGTTTTCTGTGTTTCTTTATAAGTTTTTAGGTACAAAGGAGAAAGGCGTATAAAATGAAGAAATTTAGCTTTAAAGCAACTCCAAAAATGAAGAAAAGAATGCAACCGATGCAAATGCCCGCTAAGTTTTTCTTTCCCCTCTTATGATTGTTTTTCTTTTACTGATGTGCATGCCATGTATATTGATTTTCATCACTTTTTCCATGAGCATGTTGAGTTTTATTGATGACAATAAAAGGAATGAGCATGGGGGGAGTTTTCTAGAAAACTTAGAATTTTTCAAAATTTTTGTATTTCTTCATTTAGTATTCTATGCATGATCTGATTTTTAAACATGTGAACAACAGCATGATCTTTTCAAAATCACATGAAATAGAAAATCATAGAGTGCATTACACCTCCATTTGTTTAGAAAATTATGGGAAGAGCAACCTTAAGTGTATGTTGAGGAGATGGTAGAGTCGATGGAATTAGGGATCTAGGTATTCCTTTGGGGAGCCATAAAATCCAAACTAAGGGTGTAATCAAGCTCGTAGTATGATTTTTCAAAACTTTCTATACTTCTCACCCACTCATTCTTCTTTCTAAACTTTGAGTTGATGACTCCTTGCACGCACATCCTTCCGCTTTCCATAGCAAGTCGTAGCTTGTATCATCCTTTGTTGGCATTAATATTATTGACATAGTGAAGCTCCCTGATCCATAGAGATACCAAAACCTCTTCGGGGGAATAAGCTGCATGTCTACTAAGGACGGCACATGGGTAGGATGAGCACCATGAAACAAAGTATGTTGTTTTTCAATAAAGTTGCATAAAAAGCCTTGAAAATTTCAAATTCTGAATTCTCTAATCTCCTTCTTGAAAAAGGCTTGCAGCAAGTAGAATTAGGATGAATAAAGTAGAATTAGTATGAAAGAAAAAAAAAAGAGTAGAATTAGAATGGTAAGCTACCTCCCATGTGTTTTAGCCGATTCTATTTATAGCCACTATGTATATAAGGATGATGCTTGTTTCTACTTCTTGTGCCCTTATCATTCATGTCCATAGTGCAAGGAGGAATCGACGATTGGTTTGGTATGATGAATTTCTTTTAATTATGTATATTCTATTAGTATGTAGAGCAAGAGCATTCTTAGTTTATTTGGTGGATTAAAATGCTTGCTGGAGGAATGCCTTGATCTTGAGTTTCTAGTACATTACTTTATTCTTGGCATCATTTAAGGTAGAACATTCATTTCAAATTCTATCAATGCTCAACCCATGGCTTTCTAAGCTTGTTAGTCCTATTTCATACTCTTTCTCTTTCCATTGCTAAGGGACTAGCAATGATTTAAGTTGGGGGGTGTGATAACATGCATTTATAACCTGAATTCTTACCCTAATTAACTCATATTCATGCTTATTTTATGTGAATAGGATGCATGTTATCATACTTTTTAGGGATTTTCTCCATTGGCATGTCATTTCACTAAAGTTGATATTTATGCATAAATTAGAGATAATTTCATGCTTAATAGATGATTAATCTTTTGTTTAAATGAATAGAAGTTAATCTCTATTATTAAATGATTTTTGACTTTATTAAATGTTTAGAAAGATAATTTCAAGATGAATTTATGATTTAGAGTGTTTAATGAGAAATGATTTAAGTAAATATTAATTCATCTTGATTTCTTCTTTCTAAATATGTTTTAAATGGCATAATATTAAAAAAGAAAGAATTTATGATTCAATGGAGAAAATTTCAATTAAAAAGAAGTTGTATTTTGAGAAATATGAATTTCTGAAATTTTATACTCTTTTTCTAATTTTTATTTGATTTTTAAATGAATTTAAGCCCTTTTTTCTATTAAAAAAATCGAAAAAAAGGGGGTAGGCTTACCGCAGGAGCTGACGTGGCGAGCGGGCCCAGGCGGAGCTGACGTGGCGCGCGGGACCACCGCGCCGTTACGACGTGGCACTGAGGCCACGTGGCAGGACGCGTGAGGCCCACGCGTGGCGCGCGTGTGGCGCTGACGTGTGGCAGGTGCCACGTGGACAGGCCACGCGGACGCCCGTGATCTCCAGATCAAACACGTGCTTAAATACATCGTAAGTGAAAGGATCGCAGGGCTTACCTTTCGCCACGTGGACGTGTCGTGAGCGTCCGATCTTCGTCGGGACGAGGACCACGCGATCTCCATCGGACGGCCACGTGATCGCGCAATCGAGGCCATCCAATCTACCTGGCTTCATCGATCCAACGGCCATATCGCGGGAGCGTAGGATTCCGATCTGAAGGCCAGGAGAAGCCCTATTCGTGAAGATCGGTGGAGCGTTGGATTCCGATCGAACGGCGCCGGCAGCGTGTGGAAGAACTCCACGATCGCGGCCCGATCGAACCGCGATCGCGGCGCGATCGAGCCGCGGTCGAAGAGATTTCGCCGTGAAATCGTCGCCGGTAGAACGGATGGTGATCGAAGAAGGACTAACACCACGATCGACGCCCGATCGCGATCCGATCGTGGTGCGATCGTGGCAAAAATAGCGGCGAAAATCGTGGAAAATGTGAAGAAAAATTGAAGCTGAAATCAAGCCGATTCGTCGCGGATTTGAAGCCACGACCCATGCCCAAAGAATCGCTTCCACGACGCTTGAAAACCGCCTCCACGATCGCAACTACCGCCCACGAATTCGGACCAATTTCTTCTTTAAAAACCCATGTATTCCTTCTTTTGTTCTTCAACTTTTGATCGACTCGTGAAGAAATTAAGCGAGTTTCGAGGAAGGTCTTAAGTTCTCGTGATCCTCTGCTTCCAAGAGTGTAGAGACGCAGCCATTGAAGCATGATAATCACGATTTCATCTCTTGATTTCATCGAATTTTCCCCTTGAATTCCGAACGTCCACGAGGAAGAATCCGAGCAAATTCGCTTCAATCCACGAGAATTGAGGCCCCATTATTGCGGCAATCGAGTTAGTAGTGAGGTTCGATCGATTATCAAGAGGTAATTTGTATTTTTATTAGGTTTAGATCTTTAATTTTGCAAATTAGTTCATAGTGTTCTTCATTTTCCCCAATTTTAGGTCCGAAAAGTCGCTGATTTTGAAAATAGGATATCTCTTGACCCTTCAATTTAACGTTTAACCACGGACTGTTCATCTTTCATCAGAAGTCAAACGTTGACTTTCGGGGTCAATTACTTTTTATTGACAAATCAGAATTTAATAATTTTGGTCTTGTTGGATTCCTCTGGTTCTTAGCTTTCCATTGACATATAAATTGCAAGATTTGGATTTCATTTGGGCATTCAATTTGAAGATTTCCTCTGAGGTGTTAATTTCGGGGATTTTCTGATCATTGATCTTCAATAATTCATAATAAATCCATTTCTTATCCAAAAATTACGAAATATATATCAATAAATTCCATTTTCTCTCTAGTTTCTAAATATCTACTTTTCGTAATCTTGTGACTCTATTTGATTCTCTGATTTTGCAGAACACCTACTGTTGGTCAAAGTCAATGCTTTGACTTTGACTTTTGACTTTTCTCTGTCAAATCCGAGATTTCAATTCTTAAAACTTCTTATTTACCCTATTTATATCATTTCCATATCTTACATCTTATTTTCTCTTATTTAAAACTCCTTTTAAACCTAAGTTTGACTAAGTCAACTCTACAATTAAAGTCAACCCTGCTCTCTGTGGATCGACCCGATACTTACCCAATACTTGATTATTATATCTTGTCTTTGTGAGTTCGGTTTTATAAATTTTGTTTGACCATCATCTTTGTGTTTTAACGACGCACAAAAATGACACGTCAGGTACCCCGCCTGGCCATCCAGCGGTTTGAAACCCCGTCATTAACTCCCTCATAGACAGCCTCTCCGTGCACACTGCCAATGTATCAGCCGCCAAGATGAAAAGGAGAGGAGCCAGCGGGCAGCCTTGCCGAATCCCTCTCTGGGGATGTATCCATCCGCCTTGCGGCCGGCCATTTACTAGGACAGCGAAGGTGTTTGTACATACATACTGTTTTCATCCATCTCACCCACGTCTCTGGGAAGCCACGACGCTGCAAAACACGCCAGATGAATTGCCAGTCGAGCGAGTCATAAGCTTTCGCAAAATCCAGTTTCCACATGAACCCCTTGGTGCCACGACGCTGCCAGGCTGCTACTATCTCTTCAGCCATCACCACACTGTCTACCATGTGTCTCCCGGGGATGAAAGCCGTCTGAGCCGCCCCCACCAAATAATTGACCACCTCGCGAAGCCGATTTGCCAACACCTTGGCTATGATCAAGTAAATGGAGTTGGATAAGGAGATAGGCCGGAAATCTCCCACCTGTTCAGCACCCTGGCATTTGGGAAGAAGCACCAGGAAAGCCTTGTTCATGCGGTCCATATTGCACACTCCGATATGAAAATCTTCTATCGTAGCCATCACCTCAGGGCCAACCAGATCCCAACACTTCTGATAGAAGAAAACCGGAATCCCGTCCGGCCCCGGGGCACCTTCCCCAGTGAGGCCCTGAACTGCCGCTCTAACTTCCTCCTCTGTGAACGAACGAGTTAATTGTTCTTGCTGCCCAGCAGAGAGGATAGTCGCCCCCTCTCCGGTCCATTCCCATTTGTTCCTGGGCCCTTTCCGGTAAAACGCCTGGAAGTGGTTAGCTATAGCGGTTCCCACTGCGGTGTGCCCATTGTATGATCGGTCGCCCACCCGGATGGAATGAATGCGGTTGAGCC
The DNA here is from genome assembly GCA_024174645.1 of Lemna minuta. Classification (NCBI taxonomy): domain Eukaryota; kingdom Viridiplantae; phylum Streptophyta; class Magnoliopsida; order Alismatales; family Araceae; genus Lemna; species Lemna minuta. The sequence goes on along the minus strand of CM044110.1, from coordinate 15,352,135 downwards.
TTCTCCTGCCACTGGCCACTTGATGGAAGAAACGGGTATTCGCGTCCCCACCCGCCAACCAGAGTTGTCTGGAACGCTGTCTCCAGTCCATCTCAATTTTCAAATTTGCTTCCGCCACCACATTCCGGCATTCCTTACGTGCCGCATGCTCCTCGGCCGATAGGGGTCGAGTGTCTTCCATGGCGTCCAGCTCCTGAATCGCGCTTAGCGCCCCGTCCCGGGTTTGCGTTCTGTCCTCGCGGATCCTCCTTCGCCACCCTATGAGGTGGTGGCGTAGACCATTCAGCTTCGCCACGAGCATCGCTGACGCAAATCCCTGAGCTGGCTGGGTGACGTGTCGTTTTCGTGCGTCGTTAAAACACAAAGACGATGGTCAAACAAAATTTATAAAACCGAACTCACAAAGACGAGATAGAATAATCAAGTATTGGGTAAGTATCGGGTCGATCCACAGAGAGCAGGGTTGACTTTAATCGTAGAGTTGACTTGGTCAAACTTAGGTTTAAAAGGAGTTTAAATAAGATAAAATAAGATAAAAAATATGGAAATGATATAAATAAGGTAAATAAGAAGTTTTAAGAATTGAAATCTCGGATTTGATAGAGAAAGTCAAAAGTCAAAGTCAAAGCGTTGACTTTGACCAGCAGTAGGTGTTCTGCAAAATCAGAGAATCAGATAGAGTCAGAAGATTACGAAAATTATATATTTGGAAACTAGAGAGCAAATGGAATTTATTGATATAAGTTTTGTAATTTTTGGATAAGAAATGGATTTATTATGAATTATTGAAAATCAATGATCAGAAAATCCCCGAAATGAACACCTCAGATGAAATCTTCAAATTGAATGCCCAAATGAAATCCAAATCTTGAAATTTATATGTCAATAGAAAGTTAAGAACCAGAGGAATCCAACAAGACCAAAATTATCAAATTCTGATTTTTTCAATAAAAATCCCCGAAAGTCAACGTTTGACTTCTGATGAAAGATGAACAGTCCGTGGTCAAACGTTAAATTGAAGGGTCAAATGAACTCGGAATTTGATGAATTTGCTATCCACGGAAAGCTGATGAAAAGAGGAATCCAACTAAACCAAAATCAATTGATTTGGAATTATAATCAAAGAGATATCCTATTTTCAAAATCAGAAAAATTTCAGACCGAAATTTGGGGAAAATGAAGAACACTATGAACTAATTTGAAAAATTAAACTTCTAAATCTAATAAAAACTCAAATTACCTCCTGATAATCGATCGAATCTCACTACTAACCCGATTGCCGCAAGGATGGGGCTCCAATTCTCGTGGATTGAAGCGAATTTGCTCGTATTCTTCCTCGTGGACGTTCAGAATTCAAGGGGAAAATTCGATGAAATCAAGGAGAAATTCGTGATCAATCCCGCTCCAATTGCTTCGCAATCGAGTCTAAACGCGGGGGGACACGATGAACTAGAGATCTTCCTCGAAACTCGCTTAATTTCTTCACGATTCGATCAAAAGTTGAAGAACAAAAGAGAGGGAAATACATGCTTTTAAAGAGGGAATTAGGCCCGAAATCGTGGCCAATTGAAGCAGTCGTGAGCGTCGTTTGAGGGCGTCGTGGGAGCGGTTCCTTGGGGCGAGGATGCCGCTTCAATTCCACAACAAGATTGACTTCAATTTCGCTTCAACACGAGCCCCGATCGTGGCACGATCGGGCCACGATCAGGCCACGATCAGGCCATGATTGAGCGTCGATCGTGGTCCTGGATCTCGGTCGGCCGCCGTCTTCTCAGGTTCGGATGATTCCGCGACGAAAGGAGGTCCCAATCGTGACACGATCGAGCTCCGATCGCGACGCGATCGGGTCACGATCGGGCTACGATCGTAGTTCTTCGTCATGCTCCGTCTGCCGTCCGATGAAGATCTGAACGTGATCCATTTCTGCGAAGAGCGTCCACCGTCCGATGAGATTAGATCGCACGGCACACGGTACTCTCCTCGCGCGAGATCACGTCCATCTGATGAAGATCCCCCGGTCCAGATCGATCCACGTGCGTCGCCATTTTGCGAACAATCGCAGCCGTTTGATGCATCTCAAGCCCTTCAATTCGATGACGATCGGGAAGTCCTCGAGTTGCCACGTGGATCGGCAGAAACCGCATTGCATTTAATGCACGCGGTTTCCTGCATTTAATGCAGCAGTGCAGCGCACTTAAGCGTCAAAAGCGGCCTCTGACACCACTTGTCCTATTAGGCGAGGGAAAAGGGTCGCCTTTTTTTCATTGGTCCACGTCGCGCTCGACCGTTATTCTTGAAAAAGAAGAGTATTAAATGCATTTGTCCTATTAGGCGGGGAAAAATACCATCTTTTTTTTCATTGGTCGCCGCCTCCTCGACTGGCGTGCATCGGGTAAGCGGACGAAAAAGTTTTGTCTTATTAGGCGCCCTTTTTATTGGTCGCCGCCGTGACTGCCACGTGTCTTGATTTCCGCCGCTCTGATCCGATCAAACGCCCGCCAAGCCGCCATGTCACCTGCAAAATATGAAACCGTGTGGAACATAGTCCCACACGGAAGAAATAAACGAAATCGACGCGCTTAAATAGGGAGACGATCTATACGGTTAGCCAGTTCTAAGAATAGGCTTATATGTACGATAACCCTATGATATGACTATATTATATGATATAAATTGATGTTGGACGCGGTTGTGAAAACCCTCGTGCCTGATCAATGAATCTGAGGATGACTAAGGATAACCGGTTAACCCTAACCTAATGCGCACTCGAACGGGCCTGGCGTTATAGACACGTGGACTGGGCAGGGCGTTGACTGACGGGGGGGGTTTGACCCAGTCCACGAAAGGACGTCACCAGAAGGCTAAGGATAGACTCGGGTGTGAGCCGGGCTGGGGAAGTTCGTGGCCAAAAGGGGGTGGACCGATTGCGGAAGAGAAGGGGAAGGCAGGTCGGAACTACCGGCTCCGGAGGGGACGACTTCAGGATCACCCGGCGGAGAGTCAAATCCCGTTCTCGGCGGAGCAGCCACGCGCGGACAATGGTGGGTAGGGTTGGTGCAGTCTGGGTTGACCGGTGAGTCCAGGCGGGTTGGCGGAACGCGCTGGAGGGCGGAGGCGAGCGCAGGTGCGACGGCGTCGCGTGTGCAGGTGGGGAAAGTGAGGGATGGTGCGGGTTGCGATATGTCCGGGACAGGACAAATTTTGGGTGGAGATTGTTCCGCCAATTTGGTGGAAATTTGGCGGCAGGCGGGGATGGGAAGTTCGGCAAGAACTGAGGGAAAATTTCGGGGAGGAGAAGGGAATTTGTGGAGGGGGATTTCGTGCGGGAGAACGACGAATTTGTGGGCTGGGGAGGTGAAGAGAGAGGCTCACATGCAGAGAGATTCCGTGTCGGAACTCACGAATGACGAAAAGTCGGAATGAGGGTATGAATTCGAGAGCTCGGAGTTCCGAGAAATCTGGAATTTGCAGACACGGTTTCGTGAAGTTGTAGTTTCCGATTTCGTGAATTCTTGAATTCGTGAAAATCTCGAATTCGTGAATTCGTGAGGGGCGGTTGAAATTCGGGAGGCGGCAGAGTGATTGGGTCGGCGATGGGCGAGGGCGAGGGGTGAAAGTGATGGTGACTGGAGGTTGCGGGATCGGTTGATTCGGAATGCGAACGGTCGTGGGGGGGGGAAGAAGGAGGAGAACTGCCGGTAGGGACAGATCCGAAACGTCGGGTTTCACGAGGGAGGGGGGTAGGGAACGGAACGGGAATCCCGTCAGCGTTCTAGCTTGGGGGGGGCGGACGGAGTGGGAGGTGGCGACGGTGGAGAGGAGGGATGGCGTCGGAATTATTTCGGGAATGAGGGGGCGAGCGGAATTTTCGACGGGCGCGCTTCAGGAATTTCCGCAAGCGGGGAGAGAGACGCGTCGGGAGATAGTGGGATCGGAATCCGGGGAAATGACAGGGGGGAATAGGCGGAGGAAGCACGGGAGGAAGGGGGTGGACGGTGGCCGTGGGGGAAAGTGGTTGGAGGTTCGTGGAGGATCTGATGGGGGAGAAAACTGGGGAGATCGTGGAGCTTCTGCAGGGGAGGTGCAGCAGGAGCAGCGCAAACGGTGGAGTGGAGGGGCTGGAGGAGAAGATGGAGATGGAGGTGGTGGTGCAGCGATCTGGCGGCAGCGGCGGCCTGAGGCGGCGGCAACGGCGGTGGCGGCTAGAAGGCTGCACGATGGAAACCAGCGAACAAGGCAGGGGGAGGCGGCGGACACGGCGGCGGGCACGGCGGCGGCACGTGGTGGTGCGGCGGCGGTGGCGGCGGCGGTGGCGGCGGTTGGTCTCCCTCCTTGTTCTTCCTTGAGCAGCCACTTGAGATGAAGGATGATCCTTTCTTTCTTCAAATGACGGCTAGGGTTTGTGCGGGGGGTCCCTTCCCCTCTTATAGAGCCCATAATGGGCCGAGAGGGGAAAGGGCCCACTTGAGGCCCACAACCCACACCTAACATACTCATAGAAAGAAATAAGGTTCACAAAGAAGGATGGGCTTCACAAATGGGATCCCGAAAAGGGAAGAACCCACCCGGAAGCCTAAAGGGAGAGAAGAAATAAACGAGGACCCGCTTAAACACGTGCGGGTCAAAAGTTCATAATAAAGAAATAAAGAAATAAAGATAAGCGGATAGATCCGCGCGCGCAAAAGGGCTCCTCCGGCGCCGTGGTATCGTGTCTTGGTGGCGACGGGGGTCGTACGCCACCATAAATGCCACGTGTCAGCCACGCGTCACGCGCGGGCCACACGCGTCCTGCCACGTGGCCTCAGTGCCACGTCGTAACGGCGCGGTGGACCCGCGTGCCACGTGGGCCCGCTCGCCACGTCAGCCCCGCCTGGGCCCGGTCGCCATGTCAGCCCCGCCTGGGCACGCTCGCCACGTCAGCTCCGCGGTAAGCCTACCCCCTTTTTTTCGATTTTTTATAGAAAAATTCGATTTTAAAATCAAATAAAATTCGGAAAAAAGGCTTAAAACTTCAGAAATTCATAATTTAAAATATACAACTCCTTTTTAATTGAAATTTTCTCCATTGGATCATAAATTCTTTCCTTTTTAATATTATGCCTTTTAAAATATATTTAGAAAGAAGAAATCAAAATGATTTACAATTTACTTAAATCATTTTTTTTCATTAAACAATTTAATTCATAAATTCATCTTGAAATTATCTTTCTAAACATTTCGTAAAGTCAAAAATCATTTAATAATAGAGATTAACTCCTACTAATCGAAACAAAAGATTAATCATCTCTTAAGCATGAAATTATCTTTAATTTATGCATAAATATCAACTTTAGTGAAATGATATGCCAATGGAGAAAATTCATAAAAAGTATGATAACATGCATCATATTCACATAAAATAAGCATGAATATGAGTTAATTAGGGTAAGAATTCTGGTTATAAATGCATGTTATCACTGGGCCTCCCACCAGGTATCTAAATCCTCAGCAAAACCTTCCTCTCGGAACCATGAGCGATCCATCTTGAAATATGGTGGCGTATCAGTCTCCCCATGTGACGTCCACATAATAGGTGTATGGTCAAATATCGGTCTCGGGAGTGCTGTCACCCTAGCCGACGGGAAGACTTCAAGCATCTCTACTGAGCATAGGAAGCAATCCAGTCTCGATCGTGCCATGGGATTTGTCGACCCCGGCCACGTGAATCGGCAATCTGATGGCCCCATCTCTTGAAGCCCAGCTTGGGCGAGCACGTCTCGGAAGTCTGTCGACCCAGGGTCTTGTCCGCCAAGTCCATTCGGTCGGTCCGCCGCTTCTAGGGTGACATTAAAATCCCCCCCAATGATCACCGGGATTCCCTGAAAAATTGTAGCCAGCTCATTAATATCCTCCCATAGCTCCATCCGGCGTGCTGAGGTCTGAGGGCCATAAGCCGATGCCGCCACCCAAGACCATCCATCCGCTCGCCTGGAGAGTCGAGCCGCCACCACATGTCGCCCCCGCCATTCCTCCATTTTCTCGTATGCATCATCCCTCCATGCCAAGGCGATCCCCCCCCGATCTGCCCACCGCCTCCAAAACCATGTGGGCTCCTCCTTCCCCCCAGCCTAGGGCGCGCCACAGGCGGCTATCACCATGCTCCATCAGAGTTTCTTGGAGGAACACTACCTCTGCACCCCACTCCCGGAGGTAGCGTCCCACTACCCCCCGCCTCCTATCGTCCCGGAGGCCTCGGACGTTCCACGATAGGCACTTCATGGGGGACTCGCTGTCGCCTCCCCTTCTGAATACCTCTCTCGGATGCCTGCACCTTTTGCAACGACCTTCTTTACATTTTTGATCTCAGCTTGTGCTGCCTCCGCCGTAGTGGATGTGCAGACACCACTTCCGGCAAACTGTATCGAGGTCCCGTCTGACGCCAACTCCGCCGTCGGTGTGATGTTCCTATCTTGCATGGCCCTCGTCACCTTCTCGCAGCACAAGCGAGTCTTTCGCCTGTTTGCTTGCTGCTGCTTACTCACTCTGCCTTGCATGCGTGCCATCTTCCATGCTCGGCCCACCACGGCAGACCGGTGGGATCGAGAAGGGCGGGTGCTCTTTGAAGTGCCTTCATCTTCTTGGGTGAGAGGCTTGCAAGATGGGTTGCCTGCAGGGCTGAGGGAGCGCCTGTCTCGTTGTATTCCGTGGACCTGCGCCACTGGGCTGTGGTTGTCACCCTGCCGCTCTCCCCCTAACGCCGCCGAACTATCTGCCATGAAATCAGGCTGGGGGACCTCCGTCATGGCCTTCCCCCGTGGAGGCCTTGGGGGAGGCGCGTGTACTGGAGTGGCACTGCCAGCCGTCTGATCCGGTGTTAGAGAGGGGCCCGGAATCACCGAAATGTATGCCATTTTACCCCCTTGAGTCGGGCCATAAGCTACCGCCAGCGGCACCTTGCTGCCCGGCGAGACAGCCACCTCGATGCACATCACGTTTGGATCCCCTTGTTGAAGACCATTGCTGAGCATTGATCTAAGCGAGCCGAATCCCCTGACGAGGCTCGCCGTGTGTGTCCAAGATCTGAGGCCGAAAGGGACTCCGCGAACCTCAAGCGTGGCGATCTCCTGTTTGACCGTTTGCGCCCCATCCGTGGCTAATGGCCGTCTCCATCGTATTTTGTGTCCTTCCGCATTATTTTGATTTGCGCCCCAAAGCTCCCGATACATCTCCTCCGATAGGCCTCGCAGGAGAAAGCCGCCGGAGTCCAGCTGGAAGCATTCCAGCTGCCCAGAATTCTTGTCGCAACTAGGAATTCCTTGGAGGATGGTCGCCGCTGTCGGGGCGCCCTCCCGAACCTCTCCCACCAAGCACGTCTCCATACCCTCCATGACAGCCGGTTGGCGGTCCACCTCATGCCTATGCATGTCGCCTTGGTTCGTGCACTCCTTCTTTCGATGTCCCGTTCTCAAACATACCCGACAGACGATCGGGTCCCGGCAGTCCCGGGCAAAGTGTCCTCTCCCCAAGCACCTGTAGCATCTTCCTGCCATATTTGTCACCGGCGGTTGGTGGCGTTCGCGCCTATTTCGGACTGTATCCAGCCATTGCCTTCGTCATCGCCTCGCGCCAAACCGGCCGCTCCGCTCCCCTGCTGCGTGGCCTGTGCATATGAGCGGTCTCCATTTCCCCTCTTCAGTTGCCGATCAAAAATCGGATTTTCTGCTTTCTGCACATCGCCTCCTCGTGCAGGTAGCGGGGGGAGAGGGGGGAGGATAGCCCCTGCCACCAAGCCGTCCTGGCCATGCCTAGGGATAGCATCCCCCGCCCCACACGTTTTGCATTTCGCCACGAAACCATCCCTCCGTCGGGAGGGAAAGGGGGCAGCATTAGGATTTCCCCTCTCCCCCGAAACCGCGTCCAAAGAGGATCTCCCGCGTAGGGTTTCCCCCCCTTGATTTCGGGTGATGGAAATGCGATGTCTTCCGCCCCCATCGTTTAGGGGGGGGAGCCCTCTTCGTGCTTCCCGGATTCCCCCCTCCTCGCGCCTACGTTCGGCCTCCTCTTCCTCGTACGAGAGGTAAGCCCCCGTCTCCCCTGCCTCCGCGCGGGAGAAATCTCTCGCATTTCGGTACCGCTGGAGGTGGAGCCCCGTCGACGGCGGGGCCCTCGCGATGGGCCCCCGCACGAATCTCCTTCCGCTCTCTCTCTCTCTCTCTCTCATCCGGTCCAGCGAAAGTGAGAAACAACATAGGTTGAAAACGATAGAATTTTAAGAGCGAGAGAGAGACGTTGCACGAGAAGTTTAGCAACAATGTAGGGAGAGAGAGACAAGAAAGTATGGCGCAGAAGAAGGAAGAAGAGAGGTTGGACAGGAGGAAGAAAAAGCGACAGCAAGGTTGAGAAAAGGGAAGAAGCCGGAGAGTGAGAGAAAATTTTAGAGAGAGAAAGAAATTTTAAGAGAGAGATAAGAGTGTCAGGGAGGAGTTAGAAGAGACGGGGAACAAAAGAGTGCCAAAGAAGGATTGAATCGGTGGGAAAGAGAGAAATGGAGAGTGGAAGGAGGAGAGATTAAGCAAAAAAGGTCAGTTATACCAAAGCACAAAAGGTCAACGTATACTACAAAACACAGAAAATGATCAGCTGCCTCCACTGAAAAATAAGGTTTTAAGGTCAACAAAGTCAACGAACAGAAGAATTCCTAGAAAATTCTCAAATATCTCTTCAGCCAAACGGCAGGAACCTCAGCGTCAGTTATATCGTAAGTATTTGATCCATCTCTCCAAAATTATTCTTCATACGCGGATCACAAATCGTTTTTTGGAGTGACTGACCTAGAGATTAAAAATCGGAAAGAATAAATTGAGAGATTAAGGAATTCCACCCACTGAAAGTCGCCCAACACTCTAATTCTCTGTTGAAAGACCCATGAACCCAAAGGGGTCAAGAGCCGAAATTCTAATAAACTGATAAATTTCTCGTCCTTAGGCTTTAAAGAGGGAGAAATAAACTGGCCGAAGATGAGTTTCGACAAACCTGCGAT
>CM044110.1:15205594-15342616 GCA_024174645.1 Lemna minuta | reverse complement strand
GTATTCAACGACCATATGATTTAGTATCGTCATTGCGCATGGTGACGTTTCTTGGAGTGAGACGAGGGCGAGTCCTTCAGAACCGTTACGGATGTTGAGTCGGTCCAGTAGTAAGTTCTGGACTTCCGCCATTTTGTCGATTCTTTTGAGGAGCATCCCTGTCTCCGCTGATTTGGCGTCGATAGCTTTTGGCATCGCACCTATTCCAAATGGTTTCGCCACATTATGGTGACTATTTTTCATCACCGTTTCGATGAGTTCCATCGCGTCGTCTTAAAATATATCTATCTTGCTCATGAAGGTGCCGTCGCTACCTGCATCCAAAAGATATCTATCTTGCGGGCCTAACCCGTCATAAAATATTTGCGTTAGTTTGTGGTTAGACACTCTATGGTGTGGACTCTCCCTCGTAAGATCTCTTAATTGCTCCTAGGCCTCGTGGAAGGTTTCACTCAAGCCTTGGGTAAACTTTCGGATGGCTTCTCGGATTGAGGTGGTTTTCCCTATGGAATAGTATTTTCTAAGGAATTCTTCCTGCATCTCGGTCCAACTTATGAATTCTTTCCCTAATTTCAAAAACCAGTCTTTGGCTCTATCTCTAAGAGTAGCGGGAAAGAGTTGCATCTTCATCGTGTCAGCGGGGACATTTTGATTTATCTCACAAACTTGGGAAAGCTCATGATGTAGGATATTTTAGAATGCTATGCTAGGTATGATGATAATGATATGTTTAAGAAAATAATCCTACAAGTGAAGGGAGGATCTATGAATGATATCAGTAGGAATTATGGTTATAAATCAGTGGAGATATGGAGAGGATAAGTAGTGAAGATGTAATAATGAAATGAGGATATATGATGAATATAATTTAATGTTATATATAATAGAGAATAAGGATGGTTATTATTTATAGGATTTGAGGATGATGAAAGGAGAGAAGGATGGTAAATAGCAATTATAGAGATGAAAGATTGTGATGGAGATTAGTTAAGTTAATACGGAAATAGATGGTGAATTAGAGGATAGGAATAAGAATAATGTATTCACTACGTGAATACTATAATGTTAATAGGAGAAAGGAATTTGAAAGAGTTCTCAAGTGAGTATCCTGCAACGGTGACGGAATGGAATTTGGACGAGCGTCGATGTTGGACTTAAGAAAAAATAGAGAACTATTTCACGGTAAGACGAGGAGAGGATGAATACCTGGAGGACGACGGGAAGTGCATTCGCGGGACTTCACGAGACACCAAGAATATCCTCAGTTTGCGTCAGACTTGAAATGGAAGAAAGCGGACAGAAAGGAGGGAGAAAAGTGGAAAGGAGGATAGATTCACTTAGAACCCTTGTGTTCATGTTTCAAAATAATTCTCAATCAGCTCATCTACATGTCTATAATGGATCTTCAAGGTTTACCATGGAAGATAGGAAGCATAGTCATCACATGGGAATCAATTCTAAAATTTGCCCCTCTACCTAGGGGTGCGTGAATTCTAGTGACGGGTCGCTGGAGGACGGGCCTAGTGATAACATGCGATATTTACATCATAAAACATGATTTTTGATGCATATTTAAGTATAAATGATTTCCTTTTCATGCATGTTATCATACTTATATGTATTTTTCTATTATTATATGAAAAGTCACTATATTCTCAAAAATACTTTAAATTAGGGTTAAAAATAATGATTTTAAGATGAATAAATTAATAACCCATCTTTATTTTGAGATTATAGATGTTTTTAGAGTTAAAATAATGAGAGAAACCATTTATAGACATTTATTTATATTTTCCTAAGTTAAAATCTCTTAAAAATAGCTATATTTTTGAAATAAAATTTAAAACTGTCATTATTTATTAATTTTGAATTTTTAGAATAATAGATAATTAAATTTTGGATCAAATGAAAGAAACTTGGATTAATTCGGAGTTATATATTAAAAGTTATGAATTTTCTATTTTTAGGGATTTTTTCTGGATTTTTAAAACTGTTTTTCTTATTTTATTTTTGATTTTTAAACCGTTTTTAATAAATAAAAAAAATAAAAATTGGGCGCGGGGCCCTCGTGGATGCAACGTGGCATGCAAGGCCACGTGTCAGCGCCACGCAGACCCGCGCAGCGCCTACGTGGCGCGATATACATATAATTATTTATTTACTCTATATAATAAGGTTCTTTGGCCTTCCCTATATGGGAAGGGTCATAACCTTACAGATCGTCGGGTCTTATAAACCGGACGATCTCTTCTTTTTTTTCCCGTGTGGGACTAACCCACACTTTACTTACCTATTTCAGGTGACGTGGTGCGAGGAGGTGCGTCGGATTTGGCGGGCGATCGATCGACGTGCGTCGATCGCGTGGAGCGCGGACCACCGGATTGATCATCATGCACGTGCTAAAAAGGAGGCGTTATAACGGCTGAGATTAAATCCGCGCGGATCGCATCTCAGCCGTTCGATCGCGATCGAAGGGGCGTCATCTGAAGCGTTTTTTAAAGCGTTATCTACAGATCAAATCTCGGCCCTCCATCCGCGATCCAACGATCGCGATATTTCCAAAAATGGTCCATCATGGACCGTTTATCGTAACCGTCGATCGTTTCGATCGGACGGTTACGAAATTTGGCCTTATAAAAAGGCCTGTTCTTCACGAATGTAAGCATCCGAGTTGAATCTCAAGCCTAATTGAGCTGTTTAGACACCGTTCTTCTCGTTTCTCTTGATTCCTTCCTCTTCCTCTCTCATTTCCGCATCCACGGAGGGGTCGAAATCAAGATTTGGTGGAGTATCGAAGGAGAAATCGCAGCTTGAATCCACCGATCGCGTTCTTCGTGTTCTTCGTGATTAAGAGGCTTAATCGACGCGATTTGATCGCAATCGAGGACTAGTGGGAGCGGTTTTTGCTTTCTAATCCTCCTATCACGTTTAATTTTAGTTTAGATTAGGATTTAACTTTCAATTTCATACAATTTCACTCAAAATCACGATTCTGTCGTTCCGAAAATTCTCTCCACTTCAATTCATGATTTCTCCGTGAAATCAAGTCTGATTTTGACGATTTTTGATTCCGTAGAATCGATTTGAAGTCTTCTTTCTTAAAATATCATTTTCCCCAATTTCTACCATCAATTTCTCGTCCGATTTGATCAAATTTGAAGATTGAGTCAAGAAATTCCTTAATTCCCTGTGGATTCGACCCGTATTTACCATTATACCCTTGAATTCGATTCATTTTCATCAAATTGGTAAGTTCGGTATTATTTTTGACGCGATACCGCTTGAAATCGACGACCTCGCGGTTTCGTCTCGTCAAATGGCGCCGTTGCCGGGGAATTAAGGCAATTTTTGATCAAATTAAGTCAATTTTGACTTGGTCAACGTGGATTTTTCTCTTAATTTCTTGAAATTCAAGCAATTCAATCGTATTTTGAGTGATCCGAAGTAGAAATCCATCTTCGAGATCCTTAATTCGATAAGAATAAGTGATTTTTGCTCCTTTTCTAAGGATTACAGGCGATCACTTACTCAAAATCGCGTTGAGAACGCGTAACTCTCACCGATACCGACACTCAGGTACGACTGATTTCAATTTTTAATATATTTTAAGTATTTATAAGTTATTATCCATCTATCTACTCGATCCACTCTTCATGAGAAGACGAACGGCCTGGAGAGTACGGAATAATCCCCTAGAAATAGACCTCTTTGAACGATCCTCGCAGACTCTCGAAGCTACCGAGACCGACACTACCGAGACCGACTCAACTTTTGATCCTATCGAACCAGTAGAAATGGCCCGGAATGATGAAGGAAATGCTAGGAAACGCATTAGTGACTATGCTAGGCCCGTCCTCCAGTGACCCGTCACTAGAATTCACGCACCCCTAGGACGAGGGGCCAATTTTAGAATAGACTCCCATGTAATGAGCATGCTGCCTATCTTTCATGGTAAGCCTTCCGAAGATCCCTATAGACACGTAGATGAGCTTTCCCAAGTTTGTGAGATCAACCACCTTCAAAATGTCCCCGCCGACACGATGAAGATGAAACTCTTTCCCGCTACCCTTAGAGATAGAGCCAAGGACTGGTTTTTAAAATTAGGGAAAGAATTCACAAGTTGGACCGAAATGGAGGAAGAGTTCTTAAGGAAATATTATTCAGTAGGAAAAACCACCTCCGTCCGAAAAGCCATCCGAGAGTTCACCCAAGGCTCGTCCGAAACCTTCCACGAGGCCTGGGAACGACTAAGAGATCTTACGAGGGAGTGCCCACACCATGGTGTATCTAACCACGAATTAACTCAATTTTTTTATGATGGGTTAGGACCGCCATATAGATACCTTTTGGATGCAGCTAGCGGTGGCACCTTTATGAGCAAATACGAAGACGACGCAATGGATCTCATCGAAACGGTGGCGGAAAATAGTCACCATAATGCGGCGAAACCATTTGGAAGAGGTGCAATGCCGAAAGCTCTAGACGCCAAGTCAGCAGAAACGGGGATGCTCCTCGAAAGAATCGACAAAATGGCAGAAGTCCAGAACTTACTCCTGGACTGACTCAACATCCGCAACGGTTCCCAAGGACTCGCCCCCGTCTCACTTCAAGAAGCGTCACCATGCGCGACGTGCTCAAGATTCGACCACGTCGAATTAGATTGCCCCGTGATGGCAATTCAAGGGCAAGGAATGTATAGACAAGGTCCATCAGGAGGACCGAGTCAACAGGGACGACCAAATTATCCAGGTAATTACCCTAATCAATATAATACCCCTGTTTTTAACAATTCCTTGCAGAATAATGGCTATAGGAGGAACAACGATCAACCTTATCCTCCACAATACAACGGCCAGCAAAATTACCCTAATCAAAGACCGTCGTCGTTCGTCCCGCCGACTCAACCACAAGCATACACGCAAGCTCCATGCCAAACCACGCCGGCATCCGACCCGATCCTCTGCGCGATCTCGCAATTAATGGAGCAAATGACGAGGATGAACTCACGCGTAGACGAAATTCAGGACTTCGTCAAGATGAACGTCCAACGAATGACAGACAAAAAGGGTAAGCAGGTAACTTTTACTGACCAGTTACCCTCGCAGGCCACAGCAAACGCAAGAAATCAAGGAGCTTCGTCGACCCAGACTCACAACATTAACCATATACACGTCGACGAAGAAGCCGTAGAATCAGCCTTGGCCGTATCAAGCCTTCGAAGTGGGAAAACTCTGCCGGATCCATACAATGATCACCCTTTCCACCAAGGCCAAAAAGAAGCAGAAGAAACACCAATTATCGTCGAGCAAGACACTGATTCAGAGGACGAGGAAGAACAGGTTACGGCTGAATCTAACCCTGACAAATATAAGCCCCCTGTGCCTTATCCTCAAGCCTTAAACCGACCAAAAGCCAAGAATAACGAAACTGACGAAAACCTACTAGAAGCCTTTAAGAAGGTAACCATAACTATTCCCTTAATAGAAGCCATCAAGCATATCCCTACCTATGCAAAATTCCTAAAAGGTATATGTACCCCCCATAGAAACCCTAAACGGATCCAACTTAGCGAGACGGTAAGCTCCATCATGATGAATTCCTTACCCGTAAAAAAGAGAGATCCGGGAGTACCCATGATCACGAGTGAAATCGGAGGAATGTCCTTTACTAGGTCCCTACTAGATACAGGAGCTAGTATAAACATCCTCCCCAAAGCTGTATTCGACCGTCATCATGTAGGGGAGTTACAACCATTCCTTGTAGAACTATGCTTAGCCGATGGATCTGTTAGAAAACCCCATGGACTAGTAGAGGATGTCATAGTTAGAATAGAAGATTGTTATTTCCCGGTAGACTTCCTAGTGGTCGATATGAAAATGACTAAGGAGCTGAGCCAAGCCCCGATCATATTAGGACGACCCTTCCTAGCTACCGCGAAAGCCGTAACCGACTGGGGGAAAGGAGAAGTTATTCTCAAAGTGGGAGAGCACACCGTGAAGGTCGACATCAACAAGCTAATGAAATACCCTTCACGAGCATTTGAAGACTTGGGAGCCATCGACTTCGTCGATGATCAAGACATAGACGAATGCGTAGAAGAAGTAATGATGATCGACGAGGAAGCAAGATATGAAGAGCTTCCGATGGACGAGCCAACTTTAGACCTCAAAACTCTTCCGTCTACACTCAAGTATGCCTTCCTTGACGACGAGAAAGCAAAGCCGATAATTATTTCGTCCAAGCTGGACCTCAAGCAAGAAGAGAAATTACTGGAAGTGCTAAGGAAGAATAAAGAAGCAATCGGATGGACCCTGACGGACCTGAAAGGGCTAGACCCTTCACTATGTACTCATCGCATCTTCCTAGAGGATGAGTCAAGACCTGTCAGGGAGGCCCAGAGACGACTCAACCCAAGGGTATGGGAGGCCGTTAAAGAAGAAATTCTTAAATGGCTAAATGCGGAAATTATCTATCCCATATCTGATAGCCAATGGGTGAGTCCGGTACACGTCGTCCCGAAGAAAGCCGGAGTAACAGTTACGATGAACGAGAAGGGCGAGGAAATCCAGACGCGCCTACCGACGAAGTGGAGGGTCTGCATAGACTATCGGAATCTGAACTCCGCGACCAAGAAGGACCACTTCCCGCTACCGTTCATCGACCAGATCCTTGACCGACTGGCAGGATCCAACTACTTCTGCTTTCTCGATGGATACTCGTTCTACAATCAGATTGCTATCCACCCCGACGATCAAGAGAAGACAACGTTCACATGTCCTTTTGGCACCTTCGCCTTCAAACGCATGCCATTCGGACTGTGCAACGCCCCCGCGACCTTCCAACGATGTATGACGGCTATCTTCTCTGACTTTCTTGGTGACAGTTTAGAAGTCTTCATGGACGATTTCTCCGTCTTTGGAAATGACTTCGAGACTTGTCTTGCTCACCTGACGAAGATATTGGAGGTATGCGTCAGGAAATGACTGGTACTTAGCTGGGAGAAATCCCATTTCATGGTACGAGAGGGAGTAGTGCTCGGGCACATCGTCTCGGGCAAGGGCTTAGAAGTGGATAAGGCCAAGATAGAGGTCATCCAAAACCTCCCTCTACCTAACACCGTGAAGGATTTGAGGAGCTTTCTCGGGCACGTCGGCTTCTATCGATGATTCATCCAAGACTTCGCGAAAGTTTCCAAGCCTCTCACCACCCTTCTTTGCAAAGACAAATACTTCATCATCGACGAAGAACGGAAACGCGCATTCAAGACATTGAAGCAAGCACTAATCGAGGCACCGATTCTACAAAGTCTTAATTGGGACTTACCCTTCGAGATTATGTGCGACGCTTCGGACTACGCGGTGGGAGCGGTCTTGGGGCAGCGACTGGACAAGAAGCCGACGGCCATCTGTTATGCAAGTAAGAGCCTCATTGAATCTCAAATTAATTACACGACTACGGAAAAAGAGCTTCTGGCGGTGGTCTACGCTCTCGAGAAGTTCCGGCCTTACATCTTGGGGAGCAAGATCATCATCTACAATGATCATGCGGCCCTGAAATACTTGCTCTCCAAGAAAGAGACCAAACCAAGACTCATACGATGGGTGCTGCTCCTTCAAGAATTCGACTTGGAGATTAAAGACAAGAAGGGCAGTGAAAACTCGGTGGTGGACCACTTATCGCGTCTCCACATCTCGGGAGGAAAGGACATCGGAGAGACATTTCCAGACGAGCATCTCCTCGCCATCTCGAGTCACGCCCCCTGGTACGCGCACATCATCAACTTCATCGTGACTAGATCGATCCCGAACACTTGGAACCGACACCAAAAAGATAAGTTCTTCCACGAGCTCAAGTACTATTTCTGGGAAGAACCACTTTTGTTCCATCTAGGATACGACCAGATCATCCAACGATGCATACCAGAGGAGGAGCAGGGAGACATACTGGCGATGTGTCACTCATCGACGTGCGGAGGACACTTCGCGGCACGAAACACCGCGGACAAGATCCTACAGAGCGGCTTCTACTGGCCCTCCATCTTCAAGGATGCCCACCGTTTCTACATGGAGTGCCTACAATGTCAAGTGGCAATCAACATCTCCAAGCGAGAAGAGATGCCGATGCGGCCGATCCTTGAAGTGGAAATATTCAATCTTTGGGGGATAGACTTCATGGGACCTTTCCCACCTTCTGACGGGAAAGAGTACATCTCGGTGGCGGTGGACTACGTATCCAAGTAGGTCGAAGCAATCCCCACCAGGACAAACGATCATCGGGAGGTACTACGCTTCATCACACGATGCATCTTCGCCCGATACGGTTGTCCGAGAGCCATCATCAGCGACGGCGGCTCACACTTCAACAACTCGCACTTCCAGGCGCTGTTGAAGAAATACAGAGTTCACCACTGCATCACCACGCCATACCACCCCCAGGCGAATGGGCAAGTAAAGGTTAGTAATCGAGAAGTCAAAACTATTCTTAAGAAGATAATTCGTCCAGATGGAAAGGATTGGGCACACAAGCTCCCCGACGCACTATGGGCATACCGGACGGCATACAAGACACCTATCGGGATGTCTCCCTTCCGGCTCATCTACGGGAAAGCCTGCCATCTTCCGGTTGAGCTAGAGCATCTAGCTTACTGGGCCATCAAGAAGCTCAACCTAGCACTGGACGAAGCAGGCAAGGAATGACTTCTCCAGCTCCAGGAACTACAAGAGTTGAGGCACGACGCGTACGAGAACGCGGCGATCTACAAGGAGAAGACCAAGGCCTTCCACGACCGACACATCTGACGACGATCATTCCAGATCGGCGACAAGGTCTGGCTCTACAATTCCCGCATCAAACTCTTCCCTGGAAAGCTGCGCTCCAGATGGGATGGTCCGTACGTGGTTCTGGAATTGTTCGACGGCGGAGCAGTACTCATCTCCGATCCTAAGACCGGTCGATAATTCAAGGTAAACGGCCATCGTCTCAAGCCGTATCTGACCTCAGAGCCACCCGCACGAGCAGATAAGGTAAATCTGCATCTTCCTGAGCATTCGAGGACGTGACGGTATCACCCTCGACCCATCAGTAGTCTAGGTTTTATTTTTATTTAGTCTGGCTGAAGACGTTAAACTTAGCGCTCTTGGGAGGCACCCCAAGATTATCTTACCTTTTAGTTTTGTGTTTTTGATTTCAGTTTGCTTTTAGACATTGAAGAACTACATTAGGAAAGGGCGCACCTGCACCGGAAAATCCCACGAGCATCACGGACTAATGAGCTTTTCTAAACCCATGTCACCGCACTTTTTATTGTTTTCATGCCATGATTCAATGAGTTTTTCACATGAGCATATAGTATTCATTGAGGGCAATGAATGATTCTAGTTGGGGGGGTGAGGATTTAGAAAAAGCTCTATCATTTTCAAAAATTTTAAAATTCTATCTTCTAAAAACTCCTATTTTTCAAAATCTTTGATCTAATCTACCTCACCTTAGAAGTCTTTTCATCTAGAGATTTGACCTACTAGAGATGTAGAAGTGAGGACCTTATAGTCCATATGATTACATTTTGAGTAATAAAGCCAAATGATCTAGAGAGACCAATGGATTAGAGTAGTGGTTGACTTCTTTGGGGTTGGGTACCTAACAGGCACCAAGGAAAAAGAGTAATCAAGAGGTTGAAATGCTATGGGATTGAAAAGGAGAGTATTTGAGAGAAAATGAAATTCCATCCTCTACCTATTATTAGCCCAAACTGCTTAGTATGAGGAATTTTCCGATGCTAGACTTTTCCCTTTAAAGAGTGCAATGATCCATAATCTTTGTAGCACCTATCTTTTCCTTATAGGCATGTAGTTTTCTCTTCCAAAGCAGTCAAGTAGTAACACCAATTTGTTTTAAAACTTCGCTTTTGATGATGAACACTCCCAAGTGAATCCACACATCCATTTCACCCTCCACTTTTTCTCCCACATGTGTTTATACCTTCACTACACTTCACTTGCTACACACTCTCTTCAGAAATCCTAAAACTCCTCCACATCATCATTCTAGTCTTCTGAAATGCTTATGAAGAAGAAAAAGAAAGAGAGAGCAAAGTCAAAAGAAGAGAGAAATAAGAAGTTACAAGAAGGAATATAAGTGGGAACATCTTCTACCTTTATCTCTACCTCCACTATCATCTCCACCATCTACCCTATCCATCATCATCCACCTCACTTGGGAGTATAATCATCTTAAGTGGTACCTTCTTTGATTTTATCATCCACTTTGTTTTATCAGCATATTTGCTTTTAGCCAAGTCACACCCTTAGAAATAGCATCTTTTTATTTCCTTCAGCCTCCTCTACGATGCATCCAAAGATAGGAATCCATTTGAATTGCACTCTTTTAAGGAGGAAAGCGAGTTGAGGGGAATTCTAAGTACTAGGTAGCCTCCAATTTGAGGGAAGGAGTGATGTGTTTATGGAGAGGGTAAGGAATTACATCCACTCATGAGAGAGTGAGTTTATTTTCAGCACCATAGCATCATACCTTAGATAGGCTCACCTTGATTACAATCAAGAATTAGACTTGAGCATTAGCCGATGAGCACTACCCTAACATGCACTAAAGAAGTCAACCTAGAAATGGAATCTAGATCATTAGGGCATACACTATGAGGAAAACGTGATCATACATTTATACACTTCACCTTTTTAGTAATAGGATCAAAGGATGAAAAGACTTTCTAGAGAGATCATATAGTGAATTGCTAAGGGACTAGTGATAACATGCAATTATAACTTGAATTCTTACCCTAATTAACTCATATTCATGCTTATTTTATGTGAATATGAAGCATGTTATCATACTTTTTAGGAATTTTCTCCATTGGCATGTCATTTTACTAAAGTTGATATTTATGCATAAATTAGGGATAATTTCATGTTAAATAGATTATTAATCTTTTGTTTAAATTAATAGAAGTTAATCTCTATTATTAAATGATTTTTGACTTTAGTAAATGTTTAGAAAGATAATTTCAAGATGAATTTATGATTTAAAGTGTTTAATGAAAAAAGTGATTTAAGTAAATTTTAATTCATCTTGATTTCTTCATTCTAAATATATTTTAATTGACATGATATTAAAAAGAAGAGAATTTGTGATCCAATGGAGAAAATTTGAATTAAAAAGGAGTTGTACATTTTAATTTATGAATTTCTGAAGTTTTATACTCTTTTTCTAAATTTTATTTGATTTTTAAATGAGTTTTAAGGCCTTTTTCTATTAAAAAAATCAGAAAAAGGGGGTAGGCTTACCGCAGGTGATGACGTGGCGAGCGGGCCTAGGCGACCGGCTGACGTGGCGACGAGCTGACGTGGCAAGGCGGTGATGTGGCGCGCGGGACCACCGCGCCGTTACGACGTGGCACTGAGGCCACGTGGCAGGACACGTGTGGCCCACGCGTGACGCAAGCGTGACACGTGTTCGCGTATATTCTATAGCTTAATATCATAGGGTTATCGTACATATAAGCCTATCCACTATGGACTGGCTGATTATGATATGCGCTGCCCTATTTAAGCGCAAAAATTCCCTTTATTTCTTCCGTGTGGGACTATGTTCCCACACGGTTCTTACCTTGCAGGTGACGTGGCGGCACGGCGGGCGTCGGATCGCGGCGGGAACCCTCGATCGCGTGGACCAGAGTCCACGCGATCAGCAATCAAACACGTGCTGAATTCGAGGAGTAAGTGAAGATGATCGACGGCTCACCTTTACACACGTGGCATCACAAGAAGCTTCCGATCGACATCAATCGAAGGCCTTGCGTTCATCGCGATCGGATGGCCTACAATTTTTGCGATCGAGGGCATTACGCGATCATCCGATCGTCATCGGACGGTCGCGATCGTTCGCAATTTTTTGGAAACGCGTGGAGTCTTCTGGTGCGTCCGATCTCCATCACGCGGACGCCTGATCTTCATCAAGACGATCACGATCGGACGGCTGGCGGAGGGCTCGAATCTTGATTGCGGCGCACGGGATTGATGAATCGTGATCGTTCATCTAACATGAGCCTCATCGGACGGTAGAGAAGCGTCGTGGAAGAACTCCACGATCGCGGTCCGATCAAACCGCGATCGCGGCGCGATCGAGCCGCAATCGGGGAGTTTACGGGATGCAATCGACTCCAATCGATCGGAGAACGATCGACGACTGACTAGGACTTCGATCGCGGCCCGATCGTGCCCCGATCGTGGCCCGATCGTGGGTTTTCTTGAGGCGAAAATCGCGGCCATTTCGAAGCGGAAATCGAGCGAAATTGTGGCTGATTCCAAGCCAATCCGGAAGCTACGTATTCAGGTCGTGAAACCGCCTCCACGACGCATGGATTCCGCTCCATGATCGCCTCTACCACCCACGAATTCGGACCAATTTCCCTCTTTAAAAAGCCATGTACTGCTTCTTTGTTCTTCAACTTTTGATCGATTCGTGAAGGAATTAAGCGAATTTTGAGGAAGATCTCTAGTTCATCGTGATTCCCCTGCGTTTAGACTCAATTCCAAAGGGATTGGAGCGGGATTGATCATGAATTCCTCCTTGATTTCATCGAATTTTTCCCTTGAATTCCGAGCAAATTCACTCCAATTCACGCAAATTGGAGCTTAATTCTCGTGGAAATCGGGTTAGTAGTGAGATTCGATCGATTATCAAGAGGTAATTTGAGTTTTTATTAGATTTAGAAGTTTAATTTTGTAAATTAGTTCATAGTGTTCTTCATTTTCCCCAAATTTTGGTCTGAAACTTCTCTGATTTTGAAAATAGGATATCTCTCTGATTATAATTTCAAATCACTTGATTTTGGTTTCATTGGATTCTTCTTTTCATCAGCTTTCCGTGGATAGCAAATTCATCAAATTCCGAGTTCATTTGACCCTTCAATTTGACGTTTGAACAAGAACTGTTCATCTTCAGTCAAGTCAAACGCTGACTTCACAAGTTTTCTTAAATACTCATTTTTTACTCGAGGACATGTGAAGTTTGACTTACTCTGTTTGTATTTAGATTTCTTTGACGCCAATCACGGTGATGCTATTGCAAGACAAATGTGTCAAATTTGCTTCACGAGACTATAATTTTGGCATTTGACCTGAAAAGACGATTAATTGACTATATGGTAAAATTTTGTGAGACTAATTCTTTTGTTTTCTTGTTAAAAATACCACCAAAAGCTGATTGAAAAGTTAATTTATTCAATGAAATTTTGAGTCTTTGCCTTCCTCATGAAAGCTCTATGAAAAGGGTTCATAAATAGGGGTCATGTCGTTTACATAATAGTCATTGTAGGATGCAAATTATTCTAGGATTGGTGCTGATTCGAAATCTATACAGAGATATTGTACTCATCTTAGTTCTCGCTTGGTTGTGCTATGGTTAAAAAAACATATGTAGTTTTTGCCTAGATTTAAGGCTTAAAATGCCCTCAAAATTTTGATAAAAAACATCAAAGATATCAAAAAGCATTGAATCAAACATTCAAAAAGCAATGCACCAAGAACCAAAGATCCTATTATCTAGTATAAATCCAATTCTATTATGGTTCACTAAAGGAATTTCTAATGTTCCATTATGGTTGTACAAGTATCCAGGCTCTAGTGGCATCCCTGCAATCAGGGAAATATTGGATTGATGGGATCTAAGATTTTGATCAAAAGATCGAACATAGCATAAAAAAATCAGTTAAACATTCACAATATCGAGACAATAAAAACCAATGATCCTACCATCTAGTATAGATTAAGATCTATAGTTAGAGGGTTCATTGGAGGAGTTCTCAAAGCTATTCAAGCGTCTAACCTCTAGTGGTATCCACAAAATCATCGAATGGTTAGATCTCCTCTTCAATGCCCTTCACCAAGAGGGAGGGAAGGAGAAGAAAGGAGAGAGTTTCCAAAAGGCTTGTAATGGGAACTTTGATTTATGATCTTTCTCTCCCATAATTTTAGATATTGGGCATGTGAAATTTTATCAAAACCTTCATAATTATCTATACATCCACCAATGATCATAGGTATGTGTGTGAATTTCTAGGTCTCTGTATCTCGCTAGCTAATCATTTATAGAACATAATACCTTATTGGTCTACCTTATTAATTAATTAATCAATGATCAATTCAACCCAATCAATTGGTCGAGGTCCTATTTAGTGCCCAATTACACCATATGCTCTTAGAGATTTGGAGTGCATAAGAACTCTTATATGGAACCTTACAAATAAGAACATAAAAAGTAGTTTTAACCACCTATAGATTGCTCTTATTTAACTCTATTAATATATTGAACACACCATCTCCTCAACCATCTCATAACTTGATGTTTGTAGAATATTAGTCCATAAAAAGAATTTATTTTTACATGGCTTTTGCCTTTTCATTTTCATGAAGTATACTAGAGCCCCAAAAGAGAGCTTTTGCCCAATTTAAAATCCCCGAGTCTCCTCCTTGCTGATTTCTTTGACTGGGCTCACAATTGCTTGCCTTCGACAGCCCATTATGCCCTTTAAACACTTCCATTTTTGAGGATCTTGGTGCGCTTCCTCTTGTATACGTCCTGAAAATAAAAAAACAAAAGTCATGTAAAATAAATTCTTCTCGATGCACTAATATTCTACAAACATCAAGTTATGAGACAGTAGAGGAGATGGTGTCTTCAAGAGTTTAAGAGAGTTAATAGGAGCAATCCATAGGTGGTTATAACTATTTTTTATATTCTTATCACTACACTTACCCTCATCAATTACCATGTACGTGTAATTCTTTGTCCACTCATGAATGACTTAATGATGGAGAATTATTTCGAAACATGAACACAAGGGTTCTAAGTGAACCTATCCTCCTCCTCCTTATCTACCAATTTGAGAAATTATCCATTCCTTAAATGGATAAAAAAAACAACCTCTCTAAATAAGTAAAGAGAGTGGAGATCTTATGGGGATTATCTTCCCTCCTTTCTCTATTTTATACTGATCCAAAGATTGACTTAGTCAAAAGAAATATAACCTTTATCCTTATTTCATGAACTAAAAAGAGGAATGCTGATGAGATAAATGCACTAATGAAAATAAAATAATAGTGAGAATGTCTCTTTCTGACGTGAAATCAGAAACTAAAAAAAAAAACTACTAACCTCAATGACACTTAGATCCCCGGCAAAGATGCCAATTGATAAACTCGATTACGTGTGTTTTCCGTCCTTGTTGTGTATCAATTTCATGCAATAAAACTTACATATCCTTACTTAGTATATTGTAAGCAAGGGTCAAATCCACAAGGAACTGAGGTAATGAGATTAGACGTTCAAATAAAACGTGAGATAGCATGGAAGCAGTGAGAGCTTGGAAAGATGTGCAAACATAAATGGGGCATGTAGAGATGAATATGAGTGATAGTTTTTAGGTTTATTTTTAAATTAAGAGATAAATATGAATTCCAATGGAAAAACAATGTACAAAGAAATGCAATGGGGATGAGATGATGCCAAGATGAGAAGAGTGGTCGGCGGTAGCGACGGATTGACGGATCGACGAATCGACGTGCAGCGATAGGGAGAGAGAGTTGTGAGTGTCGATGATGTCAAAGCCACTACACTAAAATAAAACAAGAAAGAAAAATAATAGGAAAATACAACTTTACTGTTTATGGAGATGTGATGGGATCTGATGTCGATAACTTTTCGAAATTTTGATCAAAACATCAAATGCAGTGGAAAAACATTGAATCGGACATTCAAGATACCGAGCCATCAAGAACAGATGATCCTATCATCTAGTATGTATGAGAAAACATACTTATAGGGATTCCTTGAAGGAGTTCTTGAAGCTATTCAAGTGTCTAGCCTCTAGCGGTATCCACACGGTCTCCGGATGGTTGGATCTCCTCTTCAAAGCTCTTCACCAAGAGAGAAAGAGAAGAAAGGAGAGAATTCCCACAAGGCTTGCATGGGAACCTTCAGTTGTGGTCGTTCTCCCCCTATTTATAGACATTTGGAATGAGGTTTTTTCATAAAAACCCTCATAATTATGTCTATATCCACCAACATCCATAAACCTTATGTGTGTGACCCTCTAGGTCCATATATCTCACTAGTTAATAGCTCTATAGACCAAATAACACCTTATTGGTCAACCTTAATTAATTATCCACATCCACATATAGATTAATTAATCAAGGATCGATTTAACCCAATCGATAGGTTGAGTTGCCAGCCCGTTGGGTGTCAAGCTACACCACGTACTCTAGGAGATATGGAGTATGTAAGAACTCACTTATGGAACCTTCCCGTCATTGATTACCATGTATGTATAATCCTTCATCCACATTAGACTCATGAATGACTTAGGGTATGGTCAACTGTCAAACCCTAATCGGTCACTCAAGTTAGTACTGATGCGTGTAGAAATCATCAAGAAATCCTTCTTCGATATTTCTACTACCTTGGCCAAGGATTTCATCGCATCTCATTCCTTTGAGTCAATCTCCTCAAATACCGAGGGTGGATGATCCCATCTTGACCACACAATCATCTTCGCGGACTTCATGTCGTATCCAATATATGACGTTTTAGATATCCCGTGGATAGGGATTCGTAAGTCATAATCAAAACACGATCATCCATCCACAAGATGTCTTTGGTGTCTCAAGTCAAAGGACCACATACACAATCATGACATGAATCAACCTGATTGACAGTTAGGTATAATACCATTCAGGGATTCATACGGATCAATTCAGTGAACTCTTTCTCCAAAGAGCACCCACTATCTATCCTTAGTGTCTCCACACCGATGGCTATAGGATCGGCCATACTCATCATATGAGTTGGATTAGATAGTGCTATTCTTTTCGGATAATTCGATGTCCTTCTCGAGTATCCCACGAATAGGAATATTTAGAACATATGTTTAAAGACTAGTGATCACTATATTATGATCTCATCATAATTCACATAGTCATTGCACATGCTCATGGACTTCATTGCAAACATCACACAAGAATGACAATGAATGAATTTCATTTCAATGAACATAAACAAGATACATGAAAGTGTGATTGGCTTATAGGCCACATAATATCCATCTAGTAGCCTAATTGTCGGTGTACGATCCTTGTCGCCACCTAGGCACAACACCCCGGCGTAGGAGGAGCCGACACCCACGTGCGTCCAGCCCCCATGACAAGCGAAGATGAAGGATGTCGACTTTCACTACACTGCTTGAGAACTTCGTCTCTCTACGGTCAACCACACTTCATGCTCATGCGCGTGGACCTATCTTTCGTTCCATTGCTTATGACCTTTTCGGACCGCATGTGTTTAGAGGATTCGTGTTTATCTCTCTTCCCCTATGGGTTTCTTAGTGGACCCTCCCTTTCGGGCCCCACTTAAGAAGCCCACTCTTTGTGGAACTTTTTATTTTATTATGTTGGGCTATTAGGTTTGTGGGCCTCAAGTGGGCTCGTGGGTTCTATAAGAGGGGAAGGGACCCCCCCCCACAAACCCTAGCTGTCATTTGCGAAAGAAATGAGAGAACTCCCTTTGAGTAATTGCTCGTGGAAGGTTGAGGAAGGAGGTCCTACCACTGTCATTGCCGTCGCTGCATCACACGTGCCGCTATTGCCGTCGTTGCTGCTGCCACCTCTTGCCGCTGCCCAGTGCGATCACCGCCACCCCGCCGTCGTGCAGCCACCGCCGCCGCCCAGACGCCACCAACACCACTGCCTAGAGCTGCTGCCCCACTTTCACACATCGCCGCTGATAAGTCTGAAATATTAAATGTGATGTGTCGTAGTATTTTTTTTAAGACTTAATCAAGAGAATTTATATAAAAGAATTTCCCTTAGCAATTGCGAATATAAAAATATATGTGGCTTAGTAAGGGGTCGAATCCAAGGGAGGTTATGACAATAATCCTCTTTCTTATGTATATATTCAAAATAGAAATCTTTAGATCACTAATATGGAGCAAAGAGAATTATATGAAATGAATTATGTTTTCAAATTATACAGACAAATAAGAATCAAGAAACAGCTTGAGTTATTTATCAAATATATCAAGAGCATTAATCTCTTGATTCGGTTTCCGCAGATATCTTCTAAACTGATTTGTCGAATTTTATTTTTCACACACTCTTCAATTCAATCTAAATTCTATTATTTAATATTTTTTTGTGTATTTCTTAATATTTTTAAATGTATCTGTTAATCACTTAAAATTGTTTAGAAATTAATCTCTCAATTTCACGAATTAATGCAAAATTTATTGGTAATATGTTGTTATTGCTTTCATAGTTATCTGGAGGACAGTAGATTATTAAATCTACATCACAGCAATCTACAGAAAAATTTGTCTAAAAATCGACTTGCAGTTTTAAAATTCTCAGCTAAAAATAATAAGAATCAAGACTAGGACCTAAAACAGAAGAAATTTCATTTTATTACCTTTTTTTACTTTTCTTTAATGAGAAAAACTAACTCCCTTGAACTCAGTTAACTAACCTAAGCAATTTAGACTCAACAATTCAATTATGCTCACTAATTACACTAATTAAGAACCAGAAAAATTATGAATTAAAATCTTAGACAAGCAATTATACGAAATTATTCATTTCAGAAGACAAGAGAAAGATCAACAAGAATATATTGAATTAAAAGTGAGTTACGAGTTCCTACACTGAATTTTTTTAATTGGGAGAAGAATCGAAAAGAATGAGAAAAAAAAGAAAAATAAAAAAGAAAAGAAAGAACAACATAAACAAATCAACTAAAATGTAACGTGGAATGTCTATACTGAAGATTTCAGATCGGAAGAAAGTAACAAAAAAAGAAAAAAAAACTATGAAAGAAACCGAAACAGAAATTTGAATCTCAACCTAAGCTGCAAACCTATTTGCAGATCTTGTCGAGAGAAATCAACTCGAGTGAATCCTCCTGGTCGTATCTGCTTCAAGGTAGTCGTCCTTCTCGCTGTGTCCTTTAGGCCGAGCGTCGTCGAGCGAGAATTTCAAAACCAGCTGTCCGAAAACCCTGCCCTCTCTCTTAAAGTGTTTCGAAGTCGCGAAATTTTTTTCCCCTTATTTTTCGAGTTTGTTGAGTCTCTCAGTGCGGCTCGCTCCAGACGCGCATCGGTACTATTTGCTGCGGTTGGTCAGCGCCTGATCTGCCTCCATCTGATTGATGGAGGACGACATGCACGTGTTGGTACTTATACACTACAGGTGAGCTATCCGTTAGCTGTGTACACATCGCCGTATACACAGCCAACCGTTTCTTGACGTGATTGGCTCCCACCTGTCATGTACGATTCCTGTCCAACATGCTTTGAAGATCATCAGTAACAATAGGCCCATTAAGGGCATTAATAAAACGAATTGGCATTTAAAAGACCTTAATGAAGGTGCTAATTGCATTGTAAGAAACATATCATTTCGTTTATAATAGATTCTATGAAAGTAATGAAAATTCTTGTCCAACAATGGCTATTACAGTAGCCATTTCTTACAGTAATTATTCTTGAAATATCTCATAATAGCCCAAATGATTTGTAACTACTTAAGTGCAATGAAAAGTGATTATTTTAGGCATCATATCATGATAACATGCAAAATAATTGTTGATTTAAAACATTCAATGATCATAATACAAATAAAATGTATGATTTAGAGTAAACTTTTTCCTGTTATCAGCCGCCCACATGCTGCCATCCCGCACTACAGACCGCCCAATGCCCAACCGCTTGTGCCACGCCCCGCCGTTCACCTTGCGCGCCCAGCTGGTTGCCCGCGCCAATCGTCGGCCCGCGATATTGCCTGCCTGTGCCAACCGTGCGCCCGCACTGTTCTGCGCCCACGCCAGCTGCCCGCCCACGTTGGCTGCCTACTAGCGCCAACTGCCGCCTGCGCTGGCCGCTCGTCTGCGCAAGCAGCTTGCCTGCGTCGACCGCCACTCGCGCCACGCTCGGTCGTGCGCCCTTGCTGGCACGGCCGCCCGCCCTGTGCCAATCGCCCGCCTTGCGGCACTGTTTGCCGCCCACCCCACGCAGGCAACCGCCTGCTCCGTGCCCAACTGCTTGCTCTGAGCCATACAGCTCGTCCTGT
Organism: Lemna minuta; assembly: GCA_024174645.1. Taxonomy (NCBI): domain Eukaryota; kingdom Viridiplantae; phylum Streptophyta; class Magnoliopsida; order Alismatales; family Araceae; genus Lemna; species Lemna minuta. Next base: position 15,322,484 of record CM044110.1, on the reverse strand, counting down.
TCCTGGCCACCCGCCGGAGCTTGGCTGCTTGCCTGGCGCCTAGCCCCACGCGCTGCGCCTGGCCGCCATCTTGCGACACACTCGACTGCTCGCTCTGGGCCTAGCCACTCCTTGTCATGCCAGCCATTGCCCGTCCGCCCCGCATCCGAACGCCTTGTGATCACCGTTGTGCTGCCCCACTCCAAGGATTCCTCAATCTTACGATGTCGCCACATCGGACATACTTCTGTCATGCTAACGGGCTCCATTGTCGCGACCAATCGGGCTCACGCCTCGCAGGTTACGCACGCATCCCCTCCTCTTTACTTCGAAGCTCCTTTATTTCTTGCAATATTTTCAACACATGTTTCCACCGCCCTCGGGATCTAGATTAGTCGCGATTGTGGGAATCATCAATTCATCAAAACGCATCTCAAACGCTTGATGAAGATCCGACGGATGGCGTTTCACGCATTTTTTAACCCATCAACACGTGGCCTCCTCTCATGCGTCCGATGGCGATCGGACGGCCGCGACTTTAATGTAACGGTTCGTGATGAACCGCTTCATTAGAGCCATTAATCAAGAAGATCGGACGGTTACGCCCAAATCGCCTATAAAATGATGTGTTCTTCGATTTTGTAAGACATTCTTGGCTGTATTCATCAAATTGATCTATCTACACCCCTCCATCCTTGAATCTCTCGCTTCTAATCTCTTCTAGACTCGATTTCCCGTCCACGGAGTGATTAAAAGTGAGATTTCGTCGATCAATCATGGAGAATTTGTCTCTTGAACACCAATGCTCGGGTTAGAAATCTCAGCATGAGTAGCCTTTGGTCCGGCGATTAATTGGATCGATTTGATCGCTATCTCGGGTTAGAAATCATGTTTTCCCTGTAATCTATCATCATGTATCATCAATTTGTAATTTAGGATCGTAATTTAGTTTAATTTCGTTCTTAATTTTGGTTTTCAATCTTCTGATTTTCAGAAATTTCATCTCACTTTGCTCTTTGATTTCTCTGCGATTACTAATCTAAATCGAGTGATTTTTGATTCCATGGAAACATTTATGAGTTATCTTTCTAAATCCACCATTTTCCCTAATTTCTCACCTCAATTCATTGTCCGATTTGATCCATTTCTAAAAGATCTCTCAAAAATACCTTATTTCCTTGTGGATTCGACCATTATATACCATTATACCCCCATTGGTTATTAATTCCTTAACTTGGTAAATTCAAAAATATTTTTGACACGAGACGGTGTGAAATCAAGGACCTCGCGGTTTCGTTTTGTCAATGCCCAAGCACTACTCCCTCTCGTACCATAAAATGGAATTTCTCCCAACTCAATACTAGTCATTTCCTGACGCAGACCTCGAGGATCTTTGTCAAGTGAGCTAGACAGCTTTCGAAATCATCTCCAAAGACAGAGAAATCATCCATGAAGACTTTGAGACTATCGCCAAGGAAATTGGAAAATATTGCCGTCATACATCTCTGGAATGTGGCAGGGGCGTTACACAATTCGAATAGCATTCGCCAAAAAGTGAACGTGCCAAAGGGACATGTGAACCTCATCTTTTCTTGATCATCCGGATGAATCGCAATCTGGTTATACCCTGAATAACCATCCAAGAAACAAAAGTAAGTCTGACCTACTAGTCGATTAAGGATTTGATTGATGAACGACAACGGGAAGTGATCCTTCTTCGTCGCGGCATTCGAACTCGTCACTTCATCGAAAGGCACGTTTAGATCTCCTCGCCCTTGTCGTTCATGGTCACCATTACTCCTGCCTTCTTGGGAACAATGTGCACGGGACTAACCCACTGGCTATCTGATATGGGATAGATGATCTCTGCATTAAGCCACTTTAGAATCTCTTCCTTCACGGCTTCCCATACCTTAGGGTTAAGTCGGCGCTGGGCTTCCCTCACGGGTCTGGACTCGTGCTCCAAGAATATGCGATGAGTGCATAGTGAAGGGTCTAATCCCCTGAAATATGCTAGAGTCCAGCAGATTGCTTGCTCATTCCGTCGTAATACGTCGAGTAATCGTTTCTCCTGCTCCTCATTGAGCTGGGAAGAAATGATCACTGGCTTTACCTACTAAGAGTCAATAAAAGAATACTTGAGTGTAGATGGAAGAGGCTTGAGCTCCCCTGTCGGCTCGTCCAACGGTAGCTCCTTGAAATCAGCTTCCTCGTTGATCGTCATGACTTCTGCGATGCAAGTCTCTATGTCTTGGTCATCCAATAGGTCGATGGCGCCCAAATCCTCAAAAGCTTGTGAAGGATACTTCATCAACTTGTTGATATTGACCTTCACCGTGTGCTCTCCCACTTTAAGTATTACTTCTCCTTTTCCCCAATCTGTAACGGCCTTTGTGGTAGCTAAGAAATGTCTTCATAGGATAATTCGGGCTTGACTAAGCTCCTTAGTGATCTTCATATCTACAACTAGGAAGTCTACCAGAAAATAACATCCTTCGATTCTAAAATCACATCTTCTACTATGCCATGAGGCTTCCTTACTGATCCATCCGCTAAACATAACTCTATAAGGAAAGGTTGCAACTCCCCTACATGAGGACGGTCAAATATAGCCTTAGGGAGGATATTGATACTAGCTCCAGTATCTAACAAGGATCTAGTAAAAGTCATTCCTCCAATCTCACTCGTAATCATGGGAGCTCCTGGATCTCTCTTTTTAATCGGAAGAGCATTCATCATAATTGAACTAATATTCTCACTCAATTGCATCCTCTTGGGGCTTCTATAGGGTGTGCATATGCCTTTAAGATATTTAGCATAAGAAGGTATATGCCTAATTGCATCTACTAAAGGGATGGTAATGGTCACCTTTTGGAAGGCTTCTAATAAATGATCATCAGATTCACTAACCTTAGCTTTAGGCTTGCTCAATGTTTGAGGGTAAGGCACGAGTGGTTTGTATGTGTCGGGATTCGGCTCAGCTCGTACTCGTTCTTCCTCATCATCAAAACTACTATCTTGCTCTACTACGACTGTCGGTGTCTCATTATCTATCGAGCTCTTGTGTAAAGGATGATCCTCATAAGGATGAGGTAAATCCTTGCTGCTCCTAAGGCTCGATATTGCTAATGCACCCTCCACCTCCTCCTCGTCAACATGCACATGACTCAGATTGTGCATTTGACTCGACGAGGACCCTTGATTCCTAGGGTTGATAGTGGCCTAGGATGGTAATTGGTCAGAAAACGAAACTTGCTTACCCTTCTTATTATCCGTCAACGTAGGGATGTTCATCTTGACGACGTCTTGTATCTCATCCACGCGTGAGTTCATCATGTTCATTTGCTCCATACCCTGAGAGATCACCCCAGAATCGGATCTGTAGATGATGCTGTTGGTCGTGGATCTTGATTGTACGATTGCTGTGGCGGGATATACGTTGACTGTCTTGCATTTGCGTAGGGTTGCTATTGCGAGTTTTGTTGTTGACCGGTGTTATATGGAGGATACGTCTGATCTGTGTTCCTCCTAAATCCTTGCTGCTGCTGCATAGGATTATTATATACAGGGTTATTAAAATTAGTCGGATATGTACTTTGATAGTTTGGTCGTCCCTATTGACTTTGCCGTCATGGTGTGCCTTGTCTATACATACCCTGTCCTTCAATTGCCATGATAGGACAATTCATCTCGACATGGTCAAAGCGTGAGCAATGGGCGCATGCCGACGCTTCTTGTAGAGCGACAGGTGCAAGTCCTTCAGATCCGTTGTGGATTTGGAACCGATCTAATAAAAGATTCTGAACCTCCACCATCTTGTCGATCTTCTCTAGGAGCATGCTCGTCTCTACCTACTTTGCATCGATTAATCCTCCTTTCGGCGTTGCACCTCTTCCGCATGGTTTTGACGCATTGTGGTGGCTATTTTTCGCCACAGTCTTGATCAATTCCATTGCTTCATCTTCAAACTTTCTCATGAAGGTGCCGCCGCTAGCTTCATCTAAAAGATATCTATCTTGCGAGCCCAACCCATCATAAAATATCAGTGTAAGCTCATGGTTAGACACTCCATGGTGAGGTCACTCTCCAGTGAGGTCTCTAAGTCTCTCCCAAGCTTCATGAAATGTTTCACTCGGTCCTTTGGTAAACTCACGGATCGCCTTCCTAACAGAGGTGGTCTTTCCTACGGAATAATACTTCCTAAGAAATTCCTCCTCTATCTCGGTCCAAGAAGTGAATTACTTTTCTAACTTAAGAAACCAATCCTTAGCTCTATCTCTAAGGATTGCGGGAAAGAGTTTCATCTTCATTACATCTGCCGACACATTATGAATCTGATTCATCTCACATACTTCACTAAGCTTGTTGACATGTATATAAGGATCCTTAGAAGGTTTACCATGGAAGATAGGTAACATACTCATCACATGCGAATCTACCCTAGAGGTGCATGAATACGAGTAACGGGTCTTGGAAGAACAGGCCTAGCATAATCACTGAGGCATCTCCTAACATTTCCCTCATCATTCAAGGCCACATCTAAGGTCGATGATGACACGGAAGATGAAAGTGATTGCAAGGAATGTTCAAAAAGTTCTAAATGTAAAGGATTATCCCTCGTTCTCCAATCAGACTCTCATCTCATAAATATGCACTAATATATATAATATAATAAGAGATGCTATAAAATTATTCAAAAATGAAAAATTAATCGTACCTGATTGTCATTATTCGTGAGAGTTACGCTCTCCCAATTCGAGTGTGACGCGATGATCATCCGTCGTCCGTAGAGAGGAACTAATAACTTAATCTCGTCAAAATTGAGTATCTAATGATGTATTTCTTCTACGAATAACTTAGTGTATGATTAATTTGAATTAAAATAGAAAAGAAATAGAAAAATCAGAATAGACCGAGTCAAAATCGATGATTTTTCTCAAAAATACGTCTTAATTCTCCGGAAACGGCGCCATTTCACGAAACTAATTCACATGGTCATTGAATACACACAAAATAGTGTCAAAACAAGTCCTAAACTTACCAATTTATGATTAATCAATTTAATTAAAGAGTATAATGGTAATTAAGGGTTGAATCCAAAGAGAATTAGGGAATTTTGAGAGATATCTTTGAAATTTTATCAAATCGGATAAAGAATTGAGATTTGAAATTGGGTGATTTATAATATTAAGAAAGATAACTCAATTGCGAATCCACAGAATAAAAAATCAAGTGATTTTGATAAGTATTCGCAAAGTAATCAAATTTGAAGCTTGGAGAAAATTGGTATCGCGAAAATGAGCAAAACTGAAATTAAACTGAAATTAAACTTAATCTATTATTCAAAATGTAAAATTAACACTAAATGATGAAAGATTAAGATGATAACATGCAATCTAACACAAAGTAGCCTTCGAATTGATCCTATTAATCGCCGGATGCATGGCTTTTCATTCTGCATTTTCGAAGACGAATTTGAAGTTCAATATGTGATTTCTCCTCTATCTCTCAATCAAAATCCAATCTCAAGCACTCCTTGGATGTGGAAATGCATCAAGAACACAAAGAAATTGAATTGGCACTCGAATTGGTGTCTGGACAGTTTGAATTTCTCGAAGATTCAAGGGCGCGTTCTTCCGTCGCGAAGAACACGTATTTAAAGAGATAATTTTGGGCACGACCGTCCGATGAACGGTCGCGATCACGCGTCCGTTGATCGAAACGGTGCGTTTAAGTTGCATCCGTTTAATCAAAGATGGAAGGTCAAGATGCGTCCACGTTGTGCACTTGAAGGGATGCGTCCCTTTGATGGTCCGTCAGATCTTCATCCAGTAGTCACGATTAATCGTAAGGTCGATTGATCGCGATTAATCGTGAGCTATATAACTCCTTTAATAGACGGTGTTCATTAATTCACTTAAGCCACTTTTAAGTCACGTGCGCGATTTGAAGGTCGGGTGGACCTCGTGTCCACCGCATGACGTGCGCTTTTTATCGCAATTCCCATCCGACGCTCCATGTCATGCTACACAGCCTGAAATCAAATAAAATAGAGGGAACATAGTCCCACACAGAAGAGATTAAGGAGAGTTGCGAGTTTAAAATGTAGAGCGGATGTGACGGTTAGTTAAATCCGAACTATCAGATGCTTATATGTACTATAATCATACTATTCCGAGTATATATAAATAAATGTCACATCCGTGCCACGCAAGCACTCGCGCGGGTCCGCGTGGCTATGCCACGTGGCCTTGCGTGCCACGTCACATCCACGTGTGCTGGCGCGAAGTATGCACCCTTTTTGCATTTTGAAAATTAAATTAAATACTTAAAAATCAAAAATACACTTAAATAAAAATTAGGAAAATTCCAGAAAAATTCCAATAAATTGTAAAAATCATAACTTTCAAAATACAACTCCAATTAGTTCAAATTTATTTTTTTGGATCAGAAATTGAATAATCTATTATTATAAAAAGTCAAATTATTAAAATAATAAGAGTATGAATTTTAATTAATTTAATACATTCATGTATCTTATAAAATAAATTTATAAAAATACATAAATATTAATAACTATTTTTCTCTCATATTTTCATCATTAAAACATGATTATGATCTTAAATATAATTAGGATTAAAATTATAATATTTATTTATGTATACTTATCCGTAAATTGATGTATTTTAAGATCATAACATGAAATGATATAAAATGATAGAAATATACTTAAAACATGATAACATGCATACATTTGGAAGAATTAATGCCTTTATTTGCATTAATAATCATGTAATTTCATGTGTAAATAACATGTTATCATAAGGCGACTAGGTGGTTTCGGCTGTGCGAAGAGGAGGGAGAGCAGAGAGGGGAATTTGGGAGGGGTAAATTGGATGGGGAAATCGTAGTGGGGGTAGTGGAGGTCGAGCGGGATCACAGAGGAAGGGGAAATTCGTGAAGCCTAGGCAACAGAATTTGGATGGGGCTGCTAGGCAAAAAAATTCGGATAGGCTGATCACGGTGAGAAGAATTTCAGGCGGTGAGAGGGAAGATGGTCATGTCTCGAACGAGGGGATGATCAGGGCGTTGAGGGAGAGAGAGAGAATAGGGGAGGAGACGGGACGACGGACGGTGATGAGGGAGGGCTTCGAGGAGGATGCTGGGTCGTCGTGGAGAGGGAAGCAAGCGTGGCAGGATTTGGGGAGAGAAGTGAGGTCTCGGGAAGGACGGGAGAGGGGAATTCGAGAGCGGCGTGAAATTCGACGGGGAGGGAGAGAGAGGATGCATGGTGATGGATGGATTTCCGGTAGGCCGCAAAGCGCAATTCGACGGGATGCCGAGTTGAATAAGGTGACTATCGAGAGAGAGAGTGGACGGGTGCGGAAGAGAGAGTGGAGGGTGGGTGGAGGAGGAATGAAAGAGGGAGCTGACGAAACGAATGCGTATGGTCGTTAAATACACACGATGTCATGTCAAAAGAAGCTCAAAACTTACCAATTTAAAGATTAATTCACGAATTGAAGGGTATAATGGTAAATAAGGGTCGAATCCATAGAGAATTAGGGAATTTTGAGAGATATCTTTGAAATTCGATCAAATCAGACGACAAAATTGAGATTAGAAATTGGGCTATTTATGATATTAAGAAAGATAACTCAATTGCGAATCCACGAAATCAAAAATCGAGTGATTTGGATTACAATTCCTAGAGTTTGAAAATGAGAGAAATCAAATCAAATCAAAGTTTGAAAATGAGAGAAAATTTGATCGTGAAATTTGATTAAAAACCAAAATTAAAACAAAATTAAACTTAATCTACGATTCAAAATGTAAATCTAATGCTAAATGATGAAAGATTAAGATTAAAACATGCAATCTAACCCAAAGTCGCACTCAATATGATCCAATTAATCGCCGGATACATGGCTATTCATTCCGTGATTTTCGAAGACGAAGATGGCATTCAAGATGTGATTTCTCCTTACTCCCTCGATCAATTTCTGATTTCAAACACTCCTCCGACGCGGAAACATGTCAAGAAGAGAAAGAAATCAAATGACTCTCGAATTGTGGTGCCTAGACAGTTCGATTTCACTCGAAAATCCAAGGGTCCCGTTTTCGTTGCGAGGAATATTGAATTTATAGAGGATTTTGGGCGTAACCGTCGGATCAGCGATCTGATCGTGATCAATGGCTGAGATGACTCGTCGTTTGGCGAATCGGTGCGATAAAGTCGTGAGCGTCCGATCGGCGATGGAGCGTCAGGATGCGTCCATGTCACGCGTGTGAAGAGGTTCGTCAATTCATTGCATCCGTTGGATCTCCATCTGACAATCGCAATAGGTCGATGAGTCTACTGATCATGATTAATTTCGACCGTTATAACTTTGTTGATGGACGGCATGATTGAAATCCATCTAATCGAATCGATCCGTTATAAGATTGATAACATGCATTTATAACCTGAATTCTTACCCTAATTAACTCATATTCATGCTTATTTTATGTGAATATTATGCTTGTTATCATACTTTTTAGGAATTTTCTACATTGGCATGTCATTTCACTAAAGTTGATATTTATGCATAAATTAGAGATAATTTCATGCTTAAGATATGATTAATCTTTTGTTTGGATTAACAGGAGTTAATCTCTATTGTTACATGAGTTTTGACTTTAGTAAATGTTTGGAAGGATGATTTTAGGATGAATTTATGATTTAGAATGTTTAATTAGAACTTATTTAATGAAATTTTAATTCACCCTTATTTCCTTTTTGAAAACATATTTTAAATGGCATAATATTAAAAAGGAAAGAATTTATGATCCAATGGAGAAAATTTCAATTAAAAAGGAGTTGTATATTTTAAATTATGAATTTCAGAAGTTTTAAGCCTTTTTCTGATTTTTTTATTTGATTTTTTTAATTGAATTTTTGAGTATTTTTCTATTAAAAATCGAAAAAGGGGGTAAAGCTTACCGCGAAGCTGACGTGGTGAGCGGGCCCAAGCGAGAGCTGACGTGGCGTGCGGCGGCGCGGGGCCGAGCGTGGCGCGGGTCCACCGCGCCGTTACGACGTGGCGCTGAGGCCACGTCGCAGGACGCGTGTGGCCCACGCAGGAGGCGCACGCAGGAGGCGCACGGGGCGCGCCAAATGGCAGAGAGGCCACGCGCCACGTGGGCGCCCGTGTGGGGCGCCACGTGTCGCGGAGCAGAGAGGCATGTTAGGATAGTTAATAGGGGAATCCTTTCCCCTATTTATGCGCAACTTTTCCCATCTTTTAATCCGTGTGGGACTATGTTCCCACACGTTTCTGTTTTGCAGGTGACGTGGACACGCGGCGAGTGTCCGATCTTCTCACGGACGGCTACGATCGCGTGGACCCGAGTCCACGCGATCATCAAATGCAGCACGTGCGTATTGCTTACTTAAGTGATCCGCTCGATGCGTGACACGTGGCAGAGCGGGGGAGCTTGGATCGCGATCGGATGGCCTCAAATTTTCGCGATCGGGCGAACGATCGCGATCACCCGATCGTCATCGAACGGCTGACGTTGAGCGCGCCTCACGATCAAAGCTCACGGGATCATGCAATCGTGACCGTTCCCTCACCTGAAGAGCATCGGGACGGCTATGACGCATTGTGGAAGAACTGCGATCGAGCACGCGATCGCGGCGTGATCGAGCCGCGATCGCGGCGCACTGCACGCCTGCTGGGACGCGGAATCACCTCTACATGAGCCGACGCTGATCGGCGAAGACCTCAGACCATGATCGAAGCCCGATCATGACCCGATCGTGGCTCGATCGTGGTACGATCGTGGTGCTAAAGTCGTGGGAAGAGGAGCCAAATTCACCGCTGAATTTGGTCAAAATCGCCGCGAGATTGAAGCCACGACTCATGCTTAAGGAAGAGCCCCCACGACGCTTGAAAATCGCCACCACGACCGCCTCTACAGCCCACGATTCCGGGCCAATTTCTCCTTTAAAAACTCATGTACTCCTTCTCTTGTTCTTCAACTTTTGATTGATTCGTGAAGGAATTAAGCGAATTTCGAGGAAAATCTTAAGTTCATCGTGATCCCCCCGCGTTTAGACTCGATTCCGAAGGGATTGGAGCGGGATTGATCGCGAATTCCTCCTTGATTTCATCGAATTTTCCCCTTGAATTCCGAAAGTCCGTGAGAAAGGATCCGAGCAAATTCACTCCAATTCGCGCAAATTGGAGCTTAATTCTCGTGGCAATCGGGTTAGTAGTGAGATTCGATCGATTGTCAAGAGGTAATTTGAGTTTTTATTAGATTTAGAAGTTTAATTTTGGAAATTAGTTCATAGTGTTCTTCATTTTCCCCAAATTTCGATCCGAAAAGTTGCTGATTTTGAAAATAGGATATCTCTTTGATTATAATTCCAAATCACTTGATTTTAGTTTCATTGGATTCCTATTTTCATCAGCTTTCTGTGAATAGCAATTTCATCAAATTCTGAGTTCATTTGACCCTTCAATTTAACGTTTGACCACGGACTGTTCATCTTTCATCAGAAGTCAAATGTTGACTTTCGGGGTCAATTACTTTTTATTGGCAAATCAGAATTTGATAATTTTGGTCTTTTTGGATTCCTGTGGTTCTTAGTTTTCTATTGGCATATAAATTGCAAGATTTGGATTTCATTTGGGCATTCAATTTGAAGATTTCCTCTGAGGTGTTCATTTCGGGGATTTTTTGATCATTGATTTTCAATAATTCATAATAAATTCATTTCTTATCCAAAAATTACAAAACTTATATCAATAAATTCCATTTTCTCTCTAGTTTCCAAATATATAATTTTCGTAATCTTCTGACTCTGTTTGATTCTCTGATTTATCAGAACACCTACTGATGGTCAAAGTCAACACTTTGACTTTGACTTTTGACTTTTCTCTGTCAAATCCGAGATTTCAATTCTTAAAACTACTTATTTACCTTATTTATATCATTTAAATATATTAAATCTTACTTTCTCTTATTTAAAACTCCTTTTAAACCTAAGTTTGACCAAGTCAACTCTGCGATTAAAGTCAACCCTGCTCTCTGTGGATCGACCCGATACTTACCCAGTACTTGATTATTTTATCTTGTCTTTGTGAGTTCGGTTTTATAAATTTTGTTTGACCATCGTATTTGTGTTTTAACGACGCACAAAAACGAGCCGTCAAAATGGCGCCGTTGCCGGGGAGCATGCGTTTTTGATTTGATTGCTTTGATTTCTTGATCATATTTAGGTTTCTGTCTTCTGTTGTTACTGACCTGCAGAGAATTTATCAGACCCTCATCAGTGGTGAAAAAGGTATAGCGAGGTAAGATTACCTAAATTTGGCCATTATTTGACATTTTGGTTCAAATTTGGTAGTCTATTTTGTGTTTTTCACCTATTTGATACATCGATATTGATATATCTGAGATTTTATCCTCTGTTAGCAGTGACCTATTATTATTTTTATCTCTATTGGTGTGCTTTTGATAGTGTCTAACTTGTTCTATCTTTTAGGTGGAGTAAGTGCAACATTTTTCATTTAGACATCACTCTTTTCGTCTCACTCTTTTCTGACATTCTTATATATATATACTTGCTGTTTTTGTAATCTTTTGGCTTTAGATATGCATAGGAATCATAGGAACCGAGGAGGACGACAGGGTCAGCGACCCACGAGGCATACACGGAATAATCCGATGTATGATGATTTATTTGCCTCATCTAGAACTCCATCGGAGACCTCTAGTGATTCTCTTCCAGCGATCGCTATACCAGGGCGAGGAGAGCCAGCGATAGACGCCCCTCTTCCTGCCGAGATAGTGAGACGACGTCTTAGCGACTATGCAAGACCGGTCGTCCAAAGGCAGACTACGCGAGTCAATGCGCCCCTACGACGAGGTGCGAATTTTAAAATTGAGTCACATATTCTTGGCCTTTTGCCCACTTTTCATGGACTACCATCGGAGGATCCGTATCGACATGTGGACGAGTTCAGTCAGGTGTGCGAATTCAACCAATTCCACAATGTCCCCTCCGAGACGGCCAAGATGCGCTTCTTCCCTTTCACGCTTAAGGAAAGGGCGAAGGAGTGGTTCTTCAGCTTGGGCCGCGAGTTTGATTCATGGAGAGAGATGGAAGACGCATTTTTGCGTAAGTACTACTCTGGTAGGTAAGACTAGTGCCGTGAGACGCGCCATACGCGAGTTCTCACAAGGGCCGGGTGAGGTTTTTCTATGAGGCTTGGGAGAGACTTAGAGATCTCCCTGAGACAGTGTCCACATCATGGTATACCTAAACATGAGATTACTCAGATTTTTTTATGATGGTTTAGGTGCACTGACAGTATTTGTTCGATGCCGCTAGTGGAGGCACGTTCATGAGCAAGTACGAGGATGAAGCCCTCGAGTTGATCGAGTTGGTGGCGGAGAATAGCCATCATCATGCGGCTAAATCCTTCGGAGGACGGAGCGCTCCCGCGAAGGGAGGGATGTTAGACGCAAAGGCGGCAGAGACAGGTATGCTTTTAGATAAGATTGAGAAACTGACGGAAGCCCATAACTTGATCATGGACTCGCTTAAAGTCCGACCGGGTTCTGATGGCCTCGCGCCGGTTTCACATATTGATGTCTCACCGTGTTCACATTGCTCTAGCTTTGAGCATGTAGAGTTGGATTGCCCCGTGATGGCAATCCAGGGACAGTTTCCATTTCGGCCAAACCATACCACATATCCAGGTTTGAGCCAGGCGGGTAGGTCGACCTACCCGAATCAGGGTTATTCTACTTTTCATAACCCTACTTATGTGCAGCAGCGAAGTGGGCAGCACACTTCATATCATCAGCCCTATGGATCCGCGCCGCAGCATATGGGGAACCCGAGGCCGACACCTTTCGCCCCCGGTATTCCCCGAGCAGTTACGCCGCCACAGGCAGTACCACCTCCAGCACCTTCAGTTGACCCCGTCATGAGTGCATTAGCACAAATGATGAGTAAACTGAATGAGGTTAGTGACCGACTTGATAGAGTTGAGGGGGATAAGACCCCATCCTCCACAGCTTCTACCGAGCATAGGAAGGGTAAGTGAGTAGAATTTGAGCAGCTACCTTCCCAGCCTCTAGCAAACCCTAGGAATGTAGGGCAAGCATCGTCGAGTCGCCCCCACAATGTGAACGAAGTTCGCATTGATGGTAAGGAGGAGGCACACGCCATATCGGGCCTACATAGCGGCAAGGTCTTAGTGGATCCTCATACGGACCACAAGCGACGCAAGGACCCGCTTGAGGAGAAGGACGACCGTCCATCTCCCACGATTATCCCGGAGGAGGACTCCGAGGATGAGGAGGCACCCGATGAGGAGAGTAGGGCAGAGCCCAATCCCGAGGTTTATAAACCTCCGGTGCCATATCCGCAGCTTTTGAGCCGGCCTAGAGTCCCTACTAGTGATAGCGATGACACCTTATTAGAGGCTTTTAGGCAGGTTACTATCACCATCCCTTTAGTAGACGCCATCCAACATATTCCACCCTATGCAAAGTTCCTTAAAGGACTTTGCAACCCCGTGAGGAAGCCGAAACGTATCCATATGAGTGAGACCATTAGTTCCATCATGCTGAGTATGCTTCCTCGTAAGCGACGTGATCCGGGAGCTCCTATGATTAGTTGTGAGATAGGGGTTAGGACTTTCACTCGATCTCTCCTCGACACGGGGGCGAGCGTTAATATACTCCCGAAGGGAGTGTATGACGTTTGTCCACTTGGCGAGTTGCAGCCACTATTTATCGAGTTGAGCTTAGCGGATGGATCCGTGAGACGACCTCACGGAGTAGTAGAGGATGTGATAGTTAAGGTAGAAAACTGTTACTTTCCGGTAGACTTTATTATCGTGGATATGAAATCCACGAAGGACCTCACCGACTCTCCCATCATACTAGGGAGACCATTTTTAGCTACCGCGAAAGCGATCACTGATTGGGGCAAGGGAGAAGTTATTTTTCAGGTTGGAGATAGCACGATGAAGGTGAGCATCAACAAGTTGATGCGACATCCTTCACACGAGACCGATGAGGTAGGCGCCATCGACATCTACGAGGATCCGGAGATTTCGAGTTGTATCGAGGAGACGATGGCGACTATTGAGGAGAGGAGCTTCGAGGAGCCCGAGGATGATCCATTTCCCTCCGGCGAGACGGCACCCGAGCTAAAACCGCTACCTTTGACACTGAAGTACGCTTTTCTTGATCATCATAGTGCTAACCCCGTTATTATATCCTCGCAGCTAGATCACGACCAGGAGGAGAGACTATTGGCGGTCTTGCGAGCGAGGAAGGAAGCAATCGGATGGAACTTGTCGGATCTTAAGGGCATTGACCCTTCTTTGTGCACGCATCGCATTTTCCTAGAGGAGGACTCTCGTCCCTCTAGAGAGGCACAAAGACGGCTCAACCCTAAGGTATGGGATGCTGTTAAGGATGAGATTCTTAAATGGCTTAATGCAGGTATCATATATCCCATCTCCGACAGTCCATGGGTCAGTCCGGTGCATGTTGTCCCCAAGAAGGCGGGGATCACCGTGACGACAAATGACAAGGGCGAGGAACTTCAGACGCGTCTTCCGACGAAGTGGAGAGTTTGCATCGACTATCGGAAGCTTAACGCGGCAACGAAGAAGGACCATTTCCCTTTGCCATTTATTGACCAAATTCTTGACAAGCTTGCAGGTCAAGGATTTTATTGCTTCCTAGACGGCTATTCGGGGTATAATCAGCTAGCTATCCACCCCGACGATCAAGAGAAGACGACGTTTACATGTCCATTTGGCACATATGCATTTCAGCGCATGCCTTTTGGATTATGTAACGCCCCTGCCACATTTCAGAGGTGCATGATGGCCATCTTCTCCGATTTTATAGGAGAGAGCATGGAGGTCTTCATGGACGACTTTTCAGTTTTCGGCCCGAGTTTTGAGGTGTGCTTGGAGCACTTAACGCAAATCCTCGAAACGCCTAGTTCTTAGTTGGGAGAAGTCCCACTTCATGGTGCGAGAAGGTATAGTGCTTGGACATCTAGTTTCAAGCAAAGGATTGGAAGTGGACAAGGCCAAGGTTGAGGTAATCCAAGACCTTGCACTCCCCACGTCGATTAGGGAACTTAGAAGTTTCCTAGGGCATGTCGGTTTTTATCGTCGCTTTATTCAGGATTTTGCTAAGGTTTCAAAACCACTGACTTCTCTTCTTTGCAAGGAAAAGGATTTTATCATTGAGGAGGAAGGGAAGCACGCCTTTATGCAGCTGAAGCAAGCTTTAGTGGAAGCGCCTATTTTACAAAGTCCTAATTGGGACTTACCTTTTGAGATTATGTGTGATGCTTCTGATTTTGCAGTGGGCGCGGTTTTGGGGCAACGAATCGACAAGAAGCCGACCGCCATTTGTTACGCGAGCAAGACACTAGCCGACGCTCAACTTAACTACACTACGACGGAGAAGGAGTTGTTGGCGGTTGTCTTTGCTTTGGAGAAGTTTCAGCCTTACATCTTGGGCAGCAAGATCATCGTCTACACGGACCACGCCGCATTGAAGTACTTGCTGTCCAAGAAAGAGGCCAAACCGCGACTGATTAGATGGGTTCTCCTCCTTGAAGAATTCGATTTGGAGATCAAGGACAAGAAGGGAAGTGAGAACTCGGTGGCTGATCATCTTTCTCGACTCCACATTCCATCTTCAGGTGAGATTTGTGATACATTTCCCGATGAGCAGCTCCTCGCCGTGGTGACTAAGGTACCTTGGTTTGCGCATATTGTTAATTACTTAGTCACTAAATCTGTCCCCGATTATTGGAACACGCATCAAAAGAAGAAATTTGCACATGATGTGAAACATTATTTTTGGGAAGAACCCCAATTGTTCCATGTAGGGGCTGATCAGATTATTCGGCGATGCGTTCCGGAGGAGGAACAAGAGCATATTCTAGCGATGTGTCACTCGTCTCTATGTGGAGGACATTTTGCGTCGAGGAAGACGGGAGCGAAGGTGCTACAAAGTGGCTTCTATTGGCCAACTCTCTTCAAGGACACGATCAAGTATTGCAAGGAATGTCTAAAGTGCCAATCCGCATTGAACATCTCCAAGAGAGATGAAATGCCCTTGCAAACCATCCTTGAGGTAGAAATTTTTGATCTTTGGGGGATTGATTTTATGGGACCATTTCCACCGTCGGAGGGCAAGGAGTATATTCTTGTAGCGGTGGACTATGTGTCCAAATGGGTCGAGGCGATACCGACGGGGACAAATGATCATCGAGTGGTTAATAAGTTCATTGTTAACAATATTTTTTCTCGATTTGGTTGTCCTAGAGCTATTATTAGTGATGGTGGATCTCATTTTACTAACTCTCATTTCAGGAGTTTACTCAAGAAATATGGAGTTCACCATCGCGTCACGACCCCGTATCACCCCCAAGCAAATGGCCAAGTAGAAGTGAGCAATAGAGAAGTCAAGAACATCTTGAAGAAGATCATTCGCACGGATGGAAGAGATTGGGCAGCGAAGCTACCCGATGCTCTATGGGCCTACCGCACCGCATTCAAGACACCCATTGGGATGTCTCCTTTTAGGCTCATTTATGGCAAGCCTTGCCACCTCCCCGTCGAGTTAGAGCATAGAGCATATTGGGCTATTAAAAAGCTCAATCTATCTCTTGATCAAGCTGGAAAGGAAAGACTTCTCCAAATTCAAGAGCTCCAAGAACTCCGGAATGAGGCATATCAAAATGCGGAGATTTATAAAGCCAAAAATAAAGCCTATCATGACAATCACATTAATATGAGATCTTTTCATGCTCATGACAAGGTATGGCTTTATAATTCTCATCTTAAACTCTTTCCAGGGAAATTGCGCTCAAGGTGGGATGGTCCATATGAGATCCTTGAAGTGTATGACAATGGATCGGTCTTGATCTTAGATCCCAAGACCCAAAATTCCTTCAAGGTGAATGGACATAGGTTGAAGCCATACATTGGTGAAGAAGGACCTCCCCCTCCTCATAGGGAAGAGCTGCAATTTCTTGAGATCTCAGCCACTAGTTAGTCGTTGGTGTGAGTTACGTCTAGCTAAAGACGTTAAACTTAGCGCTTGTTGGGAGGCAACCCATCTTTATCTTATTATTTGCATTTATTTCCTACTTTTAGCATTTATTTTTATTTTTATTCTTGCTGTTTGCTTTGATGTTTTCTGTGTTTCTTTATAAGTTTTTAGGTACAAAGGAGAAAGGAGCATAAAATGAAGAAATTTGGCTTCAAAGCAACTCCAAAAATGAAGAAAAGAATGCAACCGATGCAAATTCCCGCTAAGTTTTTCTTTTCCCTCTTATGATTGTATTTCTTTTACTGATGTGCATGCCATGTATACTGATTGTCATCATTTTTTTTCCATGAGCATGTTGAGTTTTATTGAGGACAATAAAAGGAATGAGCATGGGGGGGAGTTTTCTAGAAAACTTAGAATTTTTAAAAATTTTTGCATTTCTTCATTTAGTATTCTATGCATGATCTGATTTTTAAACATGTGAACAGCAACATGATCTTTTCAAAATCACATGAAATAGAAGAGCATAGAGTGCATTAATACCTCCATTTGTTTAGAAAGTTGTGGGAAGAGCAACCTTAAGTGCATGTTGAGGAGATGGTAGAGTCAATGGAATTAGGGATTTAGGTATTCCTTTGGGGAGCCATAAAATCCAAACTAAGGGTGTACTCAAGCTCATAGTATGATTTTTCAAAACTTTCTATACTTCTCATCCACTCATTCTTCTTTCTAAACTTTGAGTTAACGACTCCTTGCACGCACATCCTTCCGCTTTCCATAGCAAGTTGTAGCTTGTATCATCCTTTGTTGGCATTAATATTATTGACATAGTGAAGCTCCCTGATCCATAGAGATACCAAAACCTCTTCGGGGGAATAAGCTGCATGTCTACTAAGGACGGCACATGGGTAGGACGAGCACCATGAAATGAAGTATGTTGTTTTTCAATAAAGTTGCATAAAAAGCCTTGAAAATTTCAAATTCTGAATTCTCTAATCTCCTTCTTGAAAAAGGCTTGCAGCAAGTAGAATTAGGATGAATGAAGTAGAATTAGGAAGAAAAGAAAAATATAAAAAAATAGAATTAGGATGAAAGAAAGAAAAAAATAAAAAAAAAGTAGAATTATAATGGTAAGCTACCTCCCATGTGTTTTAGCCGATTCTATTTATAGCCACTATGTATATAAGGATGATGCTTGTTTCTACTTCTTGTGCCCTTATCATTCATGTCCATAGTGCAAGGAGGAATCGACGATTGGTTTGGTATGATGAATTTCTTGTAATTATGTATATTCTATTAGTATGTAGAGCAAGAGCATTCTTAGTTTATTTGGTGGATTAAAGTGCTTGCTGGAGGAATGCCTTGATCTTGAATTTCTAGTACATTACTTTCTTCTTGGCATCATTTAAGGTAGAACATTCATTTCAGATTCTATCAATGCTCAACCCATGGCTTTCTAAACTTTTTAGTCCTATTTCATACTTTTTCTCTTTCCATTGCTAAGGGACTAGCAATAATTTAAGTTGGGGGGTGTGATAACATGCATTTATAACCTGAATTCTTACCCTAATTAACTCATATTCATGCTTATTTTATGTGAATATGATGCATGTTATCATACTTTTTAGGAATTTTCTCCATTGGCATGTCATTTCACTAAAGTTGATATTTATGCATAAATTAGAGATAATTTCATGCTTAAGATATGATTAATCGTTTGTTTAGATTAACAGGAGTTAATATCAATTATTACATGAGTTTTGACTTTAGTAAATGTTTGGAAGGATGATTTTAGGATGAATTTATGATTTAGAATGTTTAATTAGAACTTATTTAATGAAATTTTAATTCACCCTTATTTCCTTTTTGAAAACATATTTTAAATGGCATAATATTAAAAAGGAAAGAATTTATGATCCAATGGAGAAAATTTCAATTAAAAAGGAGTTGTATATTTTAAATTATGAATTTCAGAAGTTTTAAGCCTTTTTCCGATTTTTATTTGATTTTTAATTGAATTTTTGAGTATTTTTTCTATTAAAAAAATCGAAAAAGGGGGTAGGCTTACCGCGAAGCTGACGTGGCGAGCGGGCCCAGGCGGAGCTGACGTGGCGTGCTGGCCCAGGCGGGGCTGACGTGGCGCGCGGGTCCACCGCGCCGTTACGACGTGGCGCTGAGGCCACGTGGGCGCCCGTGTGGGGCGCCACGTGTCGCGGAGCAGAGAGGCATGTTAGGATAGTTAATAGGGGAATCCTTTCCCCTATTTATGCGCAACTTTTCCCATCTTTTAATCCGTGTGGGACTATGTTCCCACACGTTTCTGTTTTGCAGGTGACGTGGACACGCGGCGAGTGTCCGATCTTCTCACGGACGGCTACGATCGCGTGGACCCGAGTCCACGCGATCATCAAATGCAGCACGTGCGTATTGCTTACCTTAAGTGATCCGCTCGATGCGTGACACGTGGCAGAGCGGGGGAGCTTGGATCGCGATCGGATGGCCTCAAATTTTCGCGATCGGGCGAACGATCGCGATCACCCGATCGTCATCGGACGGCTGACGTTGAGCGCGCCTCACGATCAAAGCTCACGGGATCATGCAATCGTGACCGTTCCCTCACCTGAAGAGCATCGGACGGCTATGACGCATTGTGGAAGAACTTCGCGATCGAGCCGCGATCGCGGCGCAATCGCACGCCTTTGGACGCGGAATCACCTCTACATGAGCCGACGCTGATCGGCGAAGACCTCAGACCATGATCGAAGCCCGATCGTGACCCGATCGTGGCTCGATCGTGGTACGATCGTGGTGCTAAAGTCGTGGGAAGAGGAGCCAAATTCACCGCTGAATTTGGTCAAAATCGCCGCGAGATTGAAGCCACGACTCATGCTTAAGGAAGAGCCCCCACGACGCTTGAAAATCGCCACCACGACCGCCTCTACAGCCCACGATTCCGGGCCAATTTCTCCTTTAAAAACTCATGTACTCCTTCTCTTGTTCTTCAAATTTTGATTGATTCGTGAAGGAATTAAGCGAATTTCGAGGAAAATCTTAAGTTCATCGTGATCCCCCCGCGTTTAGACTCGATTCCGAAGGGATTGGAGCGGGATTGATCGTGAATTCCTCCTTGATTTCATCGAATTTTCTCCTTGAATTCCGAAAGTCCGTGAGAAAGGATCCGAGCAAATTCACTCTAATTCGTGCAAATGGGAGCTTAATTCTCGTGGCAATCGGGTTAGTAGTGAGATTCGATCGATTGTCAAGAGGTAATTTGAGTTTTTATTACATTTTGAAGTTTAATTTTGCAAATTAGTTCATAGTGTTCTTCATTTTCCCCAAATTTCGATCCGAAAAGTCGCTGATTTTGAAAATAGGATATCTCTTTGATTATAATTCCAAATCACTTGATTTTGGTTTCATTGGATTCCTATTTTCATCAGCTTTTCGTGGATAGTAATTTCATCAAATTCTGAGTTCATTTGACCCTTCAATTTAACGTTTGACCACGGACTGTTCATCTTTTATTAGAAGTCAAATGTTGACTTTCGGGGTCAATTACTTTTTATTGGCAAATCAGAATTTGATAATTTTGGTCTTGTTGGATTCCTCTGGTTCTTAGCTTTCTATTGGCATATAAATTGCAAGATTTGGATTTCATTTGGGCATTCAATTTGAAGATTTCCTCTGAGGTGTTCATTTCGGGGATTTTCTGATCATTGATTTTCAATAATTCATAATAAATTCATTTCTTATCCAAAAATTACAAAACTTATATCAATAAATTCCATTTTCTCTCTAGTTTCCAAATATATAATTTTCGTAATCTTCTGACTCTATTTGATTCTCTGATTTTGCAGAACACCTACTGCTGGTCAAAGTCAATGCTTTGACTTTGACTTTTGACTTTTCTCTGTCAAATCCGAGATTTCAATTCTTAAAACTACTTATTTACCTTATTTATATCATTTCCATATATTAAATCTTACTTTCTCTTATTTAAAACTCCTTTTAAACCTAAGTTTGACCAAGTCAACTCTGCGATTAAAGTCAACCCTGCTCTCTGTGGATCGACCCGATACTTACCCAGTACTTGATTATTATATCATGTCTTTGTGAGTTTGGTTTTATAAATTTTGTTTGACCATCGTATTTGTGTTTTAACGACGCACAAAAACGAGCCGTCAAAGATGCTGCCACGTACCCCCTTGATTAAGTGACATCCGTCACACGTGATTAAATCACGCGATCAGATGTCCCACGCGTCGCCACGTCACCTGAAATAAAAACAAAAGAAGATAGTCCCACACAGAATAAATTAATATGTTTACTCAAGTTTATAATATACAACTGACTTGACGGTTAGCGAAATCCAATTACGGATGCTTATAATGTATAAATAAAATTGGCGCATATGTGTCACGCACACACATGCTGATGTAGGATAATTTAGAAAGACGATGAATGTGAGGTGAGAATGTGAGTGTGTGTATGTAATGAAGAGGTGAAATATAAACTTCTACTGATTTAATTATATGATAATCCTACAATCTAATGGAGGACCTATGAAATGATATCCGTGAGAATAATGTAGACTAGATACTTTAAACTAGATCGGATTATATGTGGGAAGAGAAGGAGTATGGGTTAGATGATATTCTATTTATGTGATGAATAGGATAATTGATTGAGAGACTACTGAGGATGGTTATTATTATGATGGAAAGATGAATAAGTGAGTGAATAGAAGAGGTAGAAGAATGGGAATAGATGGGAAGATGAGAGAATAATGTTGGAGAAGATAGAAAGGATGATAAGAGAGTATAGAATAAGATAGGGAAGACAAAATAGATGATATTGGATAGATAGTATTAGATAGAGAGATGAGAATGCGTAGGATAAGGAAGATGAGGGCGATCGCGATGGGAAGAGGATTAAATACGGTGATGAGAAAGGTGAATAGTGAGAGAGAGATAAAGAAGACAAAGAGAATTAATAGATCATAGGATAATATTTTTAGAGAGAGAATCGACGGAAAGCGGGATCTAATGTGGACTTACGATCTTAAGAAAATTACTATTGTTCACGGTTTAATAAGAGAGAGGATGTTCCCTGAAGGAGGACGAGAAGACGATGCTTTGGATTACACCAAATGAATTCAGCACTCCACAGTTTTCTCTGACAGGAAGCGGATGAAAGCAACAGAAGGGGGGAGAAAAGAAAGAAGGATAGAACTCGGGATGGAGTGGATGCGGGAGAGGGAGACACGGGATTGAACACGAACACAAAGGTAACGTAACCAAGTAACCAATTTATCATCAATTAAACAACTGTCTTTTCTTCTCTTACAAATCTCCTTTTATAGATTAGGGAGATGAGGAGTGAGATCGGGAAGACCTGTTGTTTTAAATTTCGCGTATGACAGT
Organism: Lemna minuta; assembly: GCA_024174645.1. NCBI lineage: Eukaryota > Viridiplantae > Streptophyta > Magnoliopsida > Alismatales > Araceae > Lemna > Lemna minuta. The sequence goes on along the minus strand of CM044110.1, from coordinate 15,299,982 downwards.
TCAAAAGTCGCGAAAGTTTTTTTGTTGTTTCTTACGTGGATTCAGTAATGACCATTGACTGGAAGGTAGGTCTGTTCGGTCGGGGATGAAGTTGTTGGTTGCGGAATCAGTTGGATGGAATGGGCTTCCTTTGGATGTTAGTTCGAGTGAAGTTCCGATCGTGGGGTTTTATCGCCGAGGATAACGACGAGAGTCGTTTGCTGGAAATTTCTGTTTTTTTTTCTTTTAGTGAGTTCGCGACGACCGTCAGATGACTGTTGCATGTTGACGGGGTGTTTGGCGTTCTTTCGTTAAACTCATCATCATTTTCTTTTATCGCCACTTTCTCCATCGTTTCGTCGTTGACTTCTTGATTCTTGCTGGAAGTCGCCGATTTCTTCTCAGACCGAACTGTAGTCTTTTGTAATTCGCCCTTCTGATTTTTGCCCTGGTCTCTTCTTCCTCTGTGTGAGTTGATGAGAGAGGGCTCCGTGTTCCCACAACAGGTGTCGTCGCATATGCGGTTGCATGTGAATAGGCCCGGATTACTCACGACAAGTCGGAGATGCGCAGGAGGTGCGCGACTAGCAAGGAATGGGCAGGGAGTGCGCGCGGGCCAGAGGTGTGTCGAGAGCGCGGTCAAGATATTGATCGACGCATAAAAGACTTCCCGTTCGGTGATGATGGCTCGAACGATCACTGGTGTGGTTGACAAGGCCTCTCCAGGAGGGAAATCCTCCAAGGGGAGGAGGATGCTTCCGCGTATGAACCAGACAGCTTTTTGAGCATCTTCTGAAGTGACGAAAGCTCTTCGATAGAGGGTCAGGTCATTCCTCGATCATCCCTGCGGGCGGGTAAGTTCCAACAGGTGCGATTATTCCAGTCGCACGTTGAGAAATGTGGAGGGAAGGTTGACGCGGGTAATGGCAATGATGACAGCTTCCTTCCTTCAAATTGGCACTTCCTTCCTTAAAGTACGAGCTTCTTCTATGCTGACTGTCTTCATAATTATGTCGAGACGTTGATCTTGTAGGTGATAGCCCTTGAATAATTAAACTGTAAGACCCCTTTGATGCAGGATGCGGCTGTGAAAACCCTCGTGTCTGATCATTGGAACTGAGGCTGGCTGAAGATAGGGAGGTCAAGCCTAACCTACGGGTAGGCGAGTCCTAGACCCTAAGTACGATATCTAACCTAAACCTAAGTGCAAGCAGACATGCCGGTCAGCGAAGTCAAGTCCAGGTAACCCGGGGAAACTCGTGATGATAGGTAGAGTGAGATCCTCTCGATCCACGTCAAGAGGCGTGGAGTAGCTCATTGTGGAGTAGCCAAAGCTGCAGCTCACGCTTAGTGCCAGACCTGACGTACGCTTGAGACTTCTCAAACCTATATTAGGATTTTGTTCAGTTTCAATTAATAGAAGTTAATATCTTTTCTTGAATGATTTTGACTTTAGTGCATGTTTTCAAGGATAATTTCAAGATGAATTTATGATTTAGAATATTTAGTGAGAAATGATTTAAGTAAATTATAATTCATCTTGATTTATTATTTGAAAATATATTTTAAATGACATGATGTTAAAAAGGAAGGAATTTGTGATCCAATGGAGAAAATTTGAATTAAAAAGGAGTTGTATATTTAAAGTTAAGAATTTCTGAAATTTTTGCCCTTTTTCTGATTTTATTTGTTTTATAAATTGATTTTTATGAATATTTCCTTATTTAAATCGCAAAAAAAGGGATTTACTTACCTGCAGGTGCTGACGTGGCGAGCGGGACCGCCTGGCAAGCTGATGTGGCACGCCAGACCACCGCGCGGATGCGATGTGGCGCTGAGGCCACGTGGCAGGGCCTGGGTAGCCCACGCGAGGCGCATGTGGCGCACAGGCCGCAGACATGTGGCAGGAGGCCACGCGTGTCCACGGGTCCACGCGATGCCCGTGTGGGGCACCACGTGGCAGGAGCGATCGGTAGTTGGAGGGCCCACGGGTATAGTGGGCCCTGTTAGGAATTGGGGGCGGTAACGCAAATGCGTTACCACACCCCACTATTTAAGCTTACACATTGCTATATTTTATTCCATGTGGGACTATGTCCCACACGTTTCTTACCTTTTGCAAGCAATGTGGATGCACGACAGGCGTTGGATTTGGTCAGCAATAATCGCAAGGCGTCGATCGCGTGGACTCAAGTCGACGCGATCATCAAATCGAACACGTGCGTTAAAGCCACTTTAAGTGGCCGCAATCGGAGAGCTCATCGAGCGCCACATGGCATCACGAGAAGCGTTTATTGTCATCAACAAGAATATCAGCGATCTGACGGCCACGGTGCAGCGCGATCCTCTTCTCTTCGTGGAGACGCCTGGAGCGTTAGATCTCCATTTGACGGACGACGACAGGGAAGCGTGATCGCGCGATCGTCGATCTTTCATCCTGGAATCACCTCCACGATCATTGGACGGCGGTCGTTGGAGCATCAGAAGTCATCAGAAGTCATCAGAAGTCATTGGACGTCAGTGGACGGCGGTCAATTTGATGTTTGACCGATGATTATTCATCTTTCATCAGAAGTCAAACGTTGACTTTCGGGGTAAATTACTTTTAATTCAAAAATCAGAATTCGATAATTCTGGTCTTGTTGGATTTATCTGGTTCTTAGCTTTTGATTGACATATAAATTGCAAGATTTGAATTTCATTTGATCGGTCAATTTGAAGATTTCCTCTGAGGTGTTCATTTTGGGGCTTTTGTGATATTTGATTTTCAATAATTCATAGTAAATCCATTTCTTATTCAAAAATCAGGAATTATATATCAACAAATTCCATTTTCTCTCTAGTTTCCAAATATATAATTTCCCTAATTTCCTGGCTCTGTTTGATTCTCTGATTTTACTGAACACCTATTGTTGGTCAAAGTCAATGCTTTGACTTTGACTTTTGACTTTTCTTTGTCAAGCCGAGAATTAAATTCTTAAAACTTCTTATTTAGTTTATTTATATCATTTCCACTCATTACTTCTTTTTTTTACTTCTTTAAAACCCCTTTTAAACCTAAGTTTGACCAAGTCAACTCTTTAATTAAACTCAACCCTGCTCTTTGTGGATCGACCCGATACCTTCACATTACTTGATTTTATATCTTATCTTTGTGATTTTGGTTAACAAATTTTGTTTAACCGGCGTTTTTGTGATTTAACGATGCACGAAAATGCTTCGTCAGTCAGCCTGAGGCAGACGCGGAAGGTGCGACCGCGGGGCGCGGAAGGTTGCGGCGCCGTCGGATAGGTCGCGACAGTTCTAGGCGTGATGAAATTCTCTACCCTTCACAATTCGTGAATTCGATGATTGGCAAGAAGACAGGAGCGACGTGATGACGATGGAAGGGTAAGTGCGAAGAGGGCGTTGGGGGTGTCGGGGAAAATGGCGACTCAAGGGAGGATGATGAGGGGGCGGTGGGCCGAACAACCAGGGGAGAGCGGCCGAAGCGAGGTGAATTTGATCTGGCCTGAGATTGAGGTAGATTCCGTGATCGGTGTGACACAGTGAATTCCGCGGTACGAGGGTGGAAGGCGGCGGGACGATGGGTAGACACGTAGAGAGCAAGGTAGAGAATTCAGAATGGTGAAGAGGGACGTTTTGTAAGGTTACGAATGAAATTCGGAGGGGACTCGGAGAAGGAATCCCTGATTTGGGGAATTCGAGCGGCCTGAATTAGGAGAGGAATTTAGGGAGTGACTTGGGCGAAAGGAAGGGGTAAGGAATTTGGTCGGGAGGAGGGAAAATCAGGGGAATCCGTGGAAATCGGGACTTGCAGGTGCGATAGAGTTTGAGGCAAAGGGAAACTGGGCGTCGGGAGATGGAAGACGAAGTCGGGAGGGGAAAGAGGATGGGCGACGGATACTTGATGATGAATTTCGGGACGAGGTGGGGATGTTTAACAAGAACTTCGGCAGGAGTGGATCGGAATTTCCGCATGGGGGGGTAAAGATGAATTCGCGATCACCAAGGAAATTGGGATTCGGGGAAGGTGGAGTGAACACGGTTGTGGGAGAAGACTAGAGCGTGCAGGGGGGGAGGTGGTTGCGGTCTGAATTCAAGAGACGGTGGGGTAAGGTCGCGCAGGGAGATTCCAGTGACACAAATGACAGGTGAATTCACGGAGGATGCCAATGAGTACGGCATGGGGAATGGAGGGGAAGCTGGGGAAGCTGGGGAGAGCTCGGGATGGAGAAGGGGATGATCCGACAAGGAAGACGAACGGGGAATTTGGGAAGGATGCTTGTGACTGCGGGAGTGGCGAACGACGGAATTTTTGATGGGTTGACTATGCGGCAGAATTCGGATAGTTTTGCAGGACGGCAGGATTCGGTAGGATTGCTAAGTGAAGAATTCTGCGGGGCGCGTGGACAGTGAGATCAGGGGGAAGAATGCGGATTCGGGAGATTGAGGGGCGTTGGGGTAGAATTCTGGTGAGAGGGATGGAGAGTGCAGGGAGAAGGGAGCGTCGGGCGACTTGAATGTGGGAGGGGAAGAGGAAATTCGGGAATGCAGGGGGGAATCGGGAATATGGCAAACGGTAAGTGGGAAGGATTGTGGGGAAGGAAGGGGAGGTTTTGGCGGAGAGGGAGGTTGGTCGCGGAGAGGAAACTGGGCGGGAAGGCCTGGATGGGAAATTGGGGGAAGATGGATGGCAGAGGAGGGGAGCTCGGGGAGCAGGAGAAGGGAGCAGACGTGGAGGATGATGACTGGCGGGTGGGGAAGCTAGAGGAGAAACGGGAATGGGGGAGGTGCGAAGGTGGTGAGGCGTTGATGTAGGAGGTGGGGAGGCAGCGCTCGGCAGCGGCTGCGACGGAGCAAGGGCGGCGACGGCGGCTCAAAGGCGGTGGCGGCGGTGCTAAGTCGGCGGCGGTGGTTGACGCAGCAGCGGTGGCGATGTTGGTATCCTCGTGGCCGGGGCAAGGAATGGCGGCGACGGCACAGAGGCGTGCGGCGGCGGCGGCGGCGGCGGCGGCGGCAGCGACGGCGGTTGGACTCCTCCCCTGACCTTCCGTGAGCAGCCACTCGAGATGGGGGAAACTCCTTTTCTTTCTCAAATGATGGCTAGGGCTTGTGGGGGGGTCCCTTCCCCTCTTATGGAGCCCATAATGGGCCGAGAGGGGAAAGGGCCCACTTTTGGCCCACAACCCAAAACCTAAACATACTCATAGAAAATAAAGGTTCACAAAGAAGAAGGGCTTCACGAATAGGATCCCGAAAAGGGAAGAACCCACCCGGAAGCCTAAAAGGGAGAGGGAAATAAGGGAAGACCCTCTTAAACACGTGCGGATCAAAAAGTTCACAATAAAGAAATAAAGATAAACAGATAGATCCAATCGCGCGAAAGGGCTCCTTCGGTGCCGTGATATCGTGTCTTGGTGGCGCTGGGGGTTGTACGCCACCACCCTTTCTCTCCTTTAACCGGGATATCATTACTCAAGGAGCAGATAGTGAGGTGGACGGTCTTCAAGACTGTCTTCCTTACAAAAACTTTCTTCATCTTCATTTTTAATCATGAGGTTATTGCTTGATTAGGAGGTAGCGAAGGTATCATTTAAATGGGAATAGTGAGGACTTCTCCTTGTGATTGTCTGTCCTCAATGATAGCTTTCCTCAGATTGAACATCACAATATAAATGCTCTTCAGGATCTTTGAGCTCTTGGATAATTAGGAGGAAGGCCTTTGATGACCGTCTTCTTCAATGTCAGATCCTTCTTGTTGATTATCAACAAGAAGATGCATATTTTTACTCATGCATAAGCTTTGTCTTGAGGTAGATTCCGAAGACCATTCTTTCATAATTTATAGTACTAGATCTCTCCTAGAACTCTAACTAAAGGTGGTTTTCAAAGAATAAGAGAGTTCAAAACAAAATGCTTCTTACTGATTTTTGAGATCATAAATCAGTATGATATAGTTGTATTCATAACTATACAAGGTACCTATGATATAGTGGATATGGTTTGGGAACTAGGAACCTATATCAAGGTAAGAGGTGGTTGACTTGGTTGCCGCAACCCGATTGCCGTAAGAATGGGGCTTCAATTCTCGTGGATTGAGGCGAATTTGCTCGGATTCTTCCTCGTGGACGTTCGGAATTCAAGGTGAAAATTCGATGAAGTCAAGAGATAAACTCGTGATTATCATGCTTCAATGGATGCGTCTCTACACACTTGGAAGCAGAGGATCACGAGAACTTAAGACCTTCCTCAAAACTCGCTTAATTTCTTCACGAGTCGATCAAAAGTTGAAGAACAATAAAGAACTACATGGGTTTTGAAAGGGAAATTTCGCCCGAAGATCATGGCCGATTGATGCGGTCGTGGGGGCGATTTGCAGGGGTCGTGGGAGCAGTTCCTTTGGGCAACGTCGTGGCTTCGGGATTGGCCACGAATTGGCCTTAATTTTGCCATGATTTTTGCTTCATCATAGCCACGATTTTCGCCACGATTGGACCATGATCACGCCACGATCGGGCGTCGATCGTGCTCCAGATTCTCAAGCAGTTGCCGTCTGACGATCGTGGACTGATTCCGCGATGAATCATCGGACCGCGACCGTGGAGTTCTTCCAAGACTCGTCTGGACCGTCCGATGGCGCTTCCGGTAAGTGGACGATCGCGATCTCCCGATCCAGTGTGCCCAATCGTGAGGAGGGTCCACCGCTTGATGGCGATCCACCGCCCGATGAAGATCGGGCGGCTAATCATACCCGTGCGTTTGATGAAAATCAGAAGCCTCATTTGTGTCCATGTGTCGGCGTGCGGATCTTCGTGGATGATGCAGAATCTCGATCGTTGATGAAGCCACATGTCTGACGGTGAGCCCTCGATCGTCGTCACTTAAGCTGCTTTTCGCGCACGTGCCTAATTTCATGATCGCGTGGACTCGAGTCCACGCGATCGATGCCTTGCGATCAGAGCCGACCGAATCCGACGCCTGTCGTGCCTCCACGCGTCCTGCAAGGTAAGAACCGTGTGGGAATAAATTTGGGACAAAATGCGTATAAATAGGGGGCCTCCCCTCTATTACCAATTGCGTTACTGCCCCCCCACTGTTACCAGGGCCCACTATACCCGTGGGCCCTCCACGTGCCATCTTGACCTCCCACGGGGCGCTCCTCACGGGCGTCCGCGTGGGCCCGTCTGCGTGGCCTCCTGCCATGCGTCAACACCACCTGCGCCTTACGCGGGCTACCCAGGCTCTGCCACGTGGCCTCAGTGCCGCGTCGCACCTCGAGGTGGTCCCGCGCGCCACGTCAGCCGCCGGTCGCCACATCACCCTGCAGGTAAGTAAAATCCACTTTTTTCCCGATTTGAATAAGGAAAATATAAATAAAAATTAAATTAAAAAATCGGAAAAAGGCATAAAACTTAAAAAATTCATAATTTAAAATATACAACTCCTTTTTAATCTAAATTTTCTCAATTGGATCACAAATTCTTTTCTTTTTAATATCATGTCATTTAAAATATATTTTGAAAGAAGAAATCAAGATGAATTAGAATTCACTTAAATCATTCTCATTAAACATTCTAAATCATAAATTCATCCTGAAATTACCTTTCCAAACATTTACTAAAGTCAAAAATCATTCAATAACAGAGATTAACTTCTATTAATTTAAACAAAAGATTCATCATCTATTAAGCATGAAATTATCCCTAATTTATGCATAAATAACAACTTTAGTGAAATGACATGCTAATGGAGAAAATTCCTAAAAAGTATGAGAACATGCATCATATTGACATAAAATAAGCATGAATATGAGTTAATTAGGATAAGAATTCAAGTTATAAATGCATGTTATCAGGCACCACGTAGGCATCCATGTGGGCTTACGTGGCCCCGCCATGTGTTTGCATCGTGCCACATCACCTCCGTGGGTCCCGCACGATTAAATAAATCCTAAAAAATCAATGTAAAATCTAGAAAATTCTAAAAAATTAAGAAATTCATAAATTCATTTATATAACTCCTTTTAACTCAAATTTTCTCCATTGGATCAAAAATTATTTCATCTTTAATATTATGCCATCTAAAAATACAAATTAAAAGAATCATATAGGATGAATTTCAAATAGACATAGATAATTTCTTAAGAAGTCAATTTTATATCATCCAACATTCTCTTCTTGAAATTAAATCTTCTAATCATCTACTAAAGTCAAATTAAATTAAGGAAAATACTTAATTCCTATTAATTTAACCTTGCAAAAAGATTAATCATCAAGAAAACACATAATTAACCCTAATTTATGGATAAATATGAACTTTAGTAGAATGGCATACCAGTGGAGAAAATTCATAAAAATTATGATAACATGCATCATATTCACATAAAATAAGCATGAATATGAGTTAAATAGGATAAGAATTTAAGTTATAAATGCATGTTATCACACCCCCAACTTAAATCATTCCTAGTCCCTTAGAAATGGAAAGATAAAGAATGTGTAATAGGACTGAAAACTTTAGAAAATCATGGGTTAAGCATTGATAGATTCTGAAATGAATTTTCTACCTTAAATGATGCCAAGAAGAAAGTAATGTACTAGAAACTTAGGGTCACGGCATTCCTCCCACAAACACTGTAATCCACCAAATGAACTAAGAATCCTCTTGCTCTACATATTAATAGAAATATAAATAACTAAAAAAATTCATCATACCAAACCAATTGTCGATTCCTCCTTGCACTATGGACATGAATGATATGGGCACAAGAAATAGAAACAGGCATCATCCTTTTCATACATAGTGGCTATAAAATAGAGTCGGCTAAAACACATGGGAGGTAGCTTACCATTCTAATTCTACTTTTTTTTATTTTTCTTTCTTTCATCCTAATTCTATTTTTTTTGTCTTTTTTCTTTCTTTCTAATTCTACTTTATTCATCCTAATTCTACTTGCTGCAAGCCTTCTTGAAGAAGGAGATTAGATAATTCAGAATTTGAAATTTACAAGGCTTTCTATGCAACTTTAATGAAAAACAACATAACTCATTTCATGGTGCTCATCCTACCCATGTGTCGTCCTTAGTAGACATGTACCTTATTCCCCCAAAGAGGTTTTGGTATCTCTATGGATCAGGGAGCTTCACTATGTCAATAATAGTAGTGCCAACAAAGGATGATACAAGCTACGACTTGCTATCGAAAGCGGAAGGATGTACGTGCAAGGAATCATTAACTCAAGATTTGGAAAGAAGAATGAGTGGATGAGAAGTATAGAAAGTTTTGAAAAATTATATTATGAGCTTGAGTAAATCCTTAGTTTCGATTTTATGGTTCCCCAAAGGAATACCTAGATCAATAATTCCATCGACTCTACCATCTCCTCAACATAACACTTAAGGTTGCTCTTCCCACAATTTTCTAGACAAGTGGAGGTGTTAATGTACTCTATGCTTTTCTATTTCATGTGTTTTTGAAAAGATCATGTTGCTGTTCACATGTTTAAAAATCAGATCATGCATAGAATACTAAATGAAGAAATGCAAAAAATTTTAAAAATTTTAAGTTTTCAAGAAAACTCCCCCCCATGCTCATTCCTCTTATTGTCCTCAATAAAACTCAACATGCTCATGGAAAAAGTGATGAAAATCAATATACATGGCATGAAACATCAGTAAAAGCAAAAGAGACACAAGAGAGAAAACAAAAACTTAGCGGGAATTTGCATCGGTTGCATTCTTCTCTTCATTTTTGGAGTTGCTTTAGAGCTGAATTTCTTCTTTTGATGTTCCCTTCTCCTTAGTACCTAATATACTTATATAAAACAATAGCAAAAATCAAAGCAAACAGCAAATATAAAAGTAAAAATAAATACTAAAACAAGAACAAAAGAGGAAAAGAAATGGAAAGATAGAGCTAAGGATGGATTGCCTCCCATCAAGCATTAAGTTTTCCGTCTCCCAACATGTGCCTCCTCTTGTACGCTATCAATGTGAACTTGGTTCACATTGTGGGCACGGCTCGACGATGCTTGCTCTAGGTTCCTAGGGTTGGCTAGAGGTTTGGAAGGTAACTCTATTCGCTTCCCACCCCTCTAATTGGTAGAAGCATCGGAGCATTGGGCCTTAGCCCCTTCGACTCTATCAAGTTGGTCGCTAACCTCAGTCAACTTACTCATCATTTGTGCTAATGCACTCATGATAGAATCAGCTGAGGTTGTGGGAGGTGGTACTGCTGGTGACGATATACTCTCTTGGGGAAAACCGGAGGCGAACTATGTCTGCCTAGGATTCCCCATAAATTGCTGCGCGGATCCAAAGGGCTGCTGATATAAAGTGTGCCGCCCGCTCCGCTGCTGCGCATAAGATGGGTTATTATAATTAGAATAACCCTCATTCGTGTGGTGATACCTACCCGCTTGGCTCAAACCTGGATATAGTATAGGGTTTCGCCGAAATAGAACTGGACCTTGAATTGCCATCACGGGACAATCCAACTCGACGTGCTCAACATTAGAGCAACGTGAATGCGGCGAGACATCGCTATGTGATACTGAAGCGAGGCCATTAGAACCCGGTCGGATCTTAAGCGAATCCATGATCAAATTCTGTGCCTCTGTCAGTTTTTCAATTTTATCTAAAACCATACCTGTCTCCACCGCCTTCGCATCCAACATTCCTCCCTTTGCGGGAGTGCTCCGCCCACTGAAGAATTGAGCCTCATGATGATGGCTATTCTCCGCCACCAACTCGATCAACTCGAGGGCTTCATCCTCATATTTGCTCATGAATGTGCCTCCACTAGCGGCATCAAGCAAATATCTGTCAGGTGCACCTAAGCCATCATAAAAAATCTAAGTAATCTCATGCTTAGGTATACCATGATGTGGGCATTGTCTCATGAGATCTCTAATTCTCTCCCATGCCTCATAAAAAACCTCATCCGACCCGTGTGAGAATTTGCGTATGGCGCGTCTCACGGCACTAGTCTTACCTACCGAGTAGTACTTACGCAAAAATGCGTCTTCCATATCTCTCCATGAACCAAACTCACGACCCAAGGTGAAAAATCACTCCTTTGCCCTTTCCTTAAGCGTGAAGGGGAAGAAGCGCATCTTGGCCGTCTCGAAGGGGACATTGTCGAATTGATTGAATTCGCATACCTCGCTGAATTCGTCCACATGTCTATATGAATCCTCTGATGGTAGTCCATGAAAAGTGGGTAAAAGGCCAAGAATATGTGAGTCAATTTTAAAATTGGCACCTCGTTGAAGAGGGGCATTGACTCACGTAGTCTGCCTTTGCAAGACTAGTCTAGCATAATCGCTGAGGCGTCGTCTCACTCCCTCGGTAGGATGAGGGGCGTCCATAGGTTCTCCTCGCGCTGGTGTGGCAAGGGCTGGCATAGAATCAATAGAAGCCTCCGATGGAGCTATAGAATGTACGGATGTGTCGAAGAGGTCCTCATACAAGGCGTTGTTCCTTGTATGCCTCGTGGGTCGCAGATTATGGTGTCCTTGTCGTCTTCCTCGGTTCCTATGATGCCTATTCATATCTAAAGCCAAAAAGATCTTAGAACAACAAGTATTTATGTATAAGAAAGTCAAAAAAGGGTGAGACGAAAAGGATGATGTCCAAATGAAAAATGCTTCACCTAATCCACCAAAAAGATAGATCAAGCTACACATGATCAAAAAGCAGACAAATAAAGATAATAATACTAATAAGTCACTGATAACAGAGAATGAATCTCAGATATATCAATACCGACGTCTCGACTAGGTGAAAAACACAAAATAGACTACCAAAATTGCACCCAAACTATCAAATAATGGGAAAAATTAGATAATCTTACCTCGCTATACCTTTTTCACCACTGATAAGGTCTGAAAAATTCTCTGCAGGTTAGTAAACTACAGAAGACAGAAACCTAAATATAACCAAGAAATCAAGCAATCAAATCAATAATGCATGCTCCCCGGCAACGACGTCATTTTGACGAAGCGTTTTCTTGCGGTCGTTAAAACACAAAAACGCTGGTCAAACAAGATTTATAAAACCGAACACACAAATATAAGACATAAAATCAAGTAATGTGTAAGTATCGGGTCGATCCATAGAGAGCAGGGTTGACTTTAATTGCAGAGTTGACTTTATCAAACTTAGGTTTAAAAGGGGTTTTAAATAAGTAAAAATAAGAAGTAATGAGTGGAAATGATATAAATAATCTAAATAAGAAGTTTTAAGAATTTAATTCTTGGGTTTGACAGAGAAAAATCAAAAGTCAAAGTCAAAGCATAGTAGGTGTTCTGTAAAATCAGGGAATCAAACAGTGTCACAAGATTATGAAAATTATATATTTAGAAACTGTAGAGAAAATGAAAATTATTGATATAAAATTCGTTATTTTTGGATAAGAAATGGATTTACTATGAATTATTGAAAATCAAATATCAGAAAATCCCCGAAATGAACACCTCCAAGGAAATCTTCAAATTGACTGGTCAAATGAAACCCAAATCTTGAAATTTATATGTCAATAGAAAGCTAAGAATCAGAGGAATCTAAAGAGACCAAAGTGATTGAATTATAATTTGTAAATTGAAAGTAATTGACCCTGAAAGTCAACATTTGACTTCTGATGAAAGATGAACAGTCCTCGGTCAAACGTCAAGTTGGAGGATCAAATAAACTCGAAATTCAATGAATTTGCGATCAAAGGAAAGCTGATGAAAAGAAGAATCAAATGAAACTAAAATCAAGTGATTTGGAATAATAACCAGAGAGATATCCTATTTTCAAAATCAGCAATTTTTGGGACAAAATTTTGGGGAAAATGAAGAACACTAAGAACTAATTTGCAAAATTAAAGATCTAAACCTAATAAAAACTCAAATTGTCACCTGATAATCGATCAAATCTCACTACTAACACGATTGCCGCAAAAATGGGGCTTCAATTCTCGTGGATTGAATCGAATTTGCTCGGATTCAGAATTCAAGGGGAAAATTCAATGAAATCAAGTGACTAAATCGTGATTATCATGCTTCAATGGATGCGTCTCAACACTCTTCGAAGCAGAGGATCACGAGAACTTGAGACCTTCCTCAAAATTCGCTTAATTTCTTCACGAATCGATCAAAAGTTAAGTTTACAAAGGGAGAGAACATCTATTTATAGAGAAGTTTATGCGAAATTGATGGATCGTGGCCCATGACGCAGATTTCACTCTGTGTGATTTCAGCCGTCGGATCGCGCGAAATTGGTGGCTCGTGACGCGGATTTCACTTCGTGTAATTTCAGCCGTCGGATCGCACGTAATCGGTGGGATTGTCGCCCATGACGCGGATTCCACTCCGTGTGATTTCAGCCATCCAATCGCGCGATTTAATCCCGACCGTCCGATTGCGCGATTTAATCATGACCGTCCCATTGCGCGATTTAATCCCGACCGTCCCATTGCGCGATTTAATCCCGTCCGTCTGATATCGCTGTTCACGCCACGTAGGCACCACGTAGGCATCAATGTGGGCTTACGTGGCCCCGCCATGTGTCTGCATCATGCCATGTCACCTCTGTGGGTCCCGCACGATTAAGTAAATCCTAAAAAATCAATGTAAAATCGAGAAAATTCTAAAAAATTAACAAATTCATAAATTCATTTATATAACTCCTTTTTAACTCAAATTTTCTCCATTGGATCAAAAATTATTTCATCTTTAATATTATGCCATCTAAAAATACAAATTAAGAGAATCATATAGGATGAATTTCAAATAAACATAGATAATTTCTTAAGAAGTCAATTTTATATCATCCAACATTCTCTTCTTGAAATTAAATCTTCTAATCATCTACTAAAGTCAAATTAAATTAAGGAAAATACTTAATTCCTATTAATTTAACCTTGCAAAAAGATTAATCATCAAGAAAGCACATAATTAACCCTAATTTATGGATAAATATGAACTTTAGTAAAATGGCATACCAATGGAGAAAATTCATAAAAACTATGATAACATGCATCATATTCACATAAAATAAGCATGAATATGAGTTGAATAGGATAAGAATTTAAGTTATAAATGCATGTTATCAAGGAGCCAAGAGGGGAAAGGGCCCACTTGAGGCCTATGACCCTAAACCTAGCATGATCATAATAAACAAAGGTTCACAAAAGATGGGACATGGAGATAAAAGAGGGCCCGCTAAAACACCTGCGGGCCGATAAAGTTAAATACGAGAAGAGAAAGATAGATCCACGCGCGCGAAAGGGCGCCCCCAGTGCCGTGATATCGTGCCTTGGTGGCGACGGAGGTCGTACGCCACCATATATGGACCTAGAAGATTAAAAAAGTAAGATCTATTGATATTAGTAGATATAGACATAATTATAATGTTTTTCTTTAAGTTTATAAACCTAATTATTATAAATAGGGAGAGAGCAACCACAACTCAATGGGCCCATTCATGACTTATTGAAACTCTCTCCTTTCTTTTTCCTTCTCTCTTTATGAAGTGTTGAAGAGGAGACTCAACTGTTTGGTGATCATGTGGATACTGCTAAGGGATAGACACCTCAATAGCTTCGAAAACTCCTTAAAAGAACCTCGTATGGTGTAACCTATATTAGATAATACGATCCATCGATTCTTGGTGCTTTGGTTTTTTTTTAATGTTCAATTCAATACATTCTATCGTGTTTGATGCTCAGATCAAAAGTTTGAGATCTTATTGACAACATGCAACTTACACTTGAGATTAGATATTTATTTTTTCATTTTTAGGCATAAATCATATCATTCCAAAACATTTTATCATACTTTGAGTGCATATCTACACAAAAATTCTAAAAATGCATTAGTAAAAATATTTTAAATGCACCCTAAGATTATTCAATATATATTCTCTTGAGTAATTTATTATATTTGATAGTTAAAAATTTATTCTCTTATTCTTTGTTTAATTAAAATGCAAAAATCATAGATTATTTAATTTCTGATTAAACAAAATTTGGTTCAAAAAGGACTTGTCTTTTGGAAGATAGGAATTCTCTAATTTTTAGAAGTTTTTCTATAATTATTTTGAAATTATTTTTAGTTATTTTGAATTTACTTTAATTAAAAACAATAAAAAGAAACATTTCTAAAGTACAGGCTGACGTGCTTGCTGACGTGATGCTCGTGCTTGCGTCTTGCCACATAGCAAACATGCATAGGTGACATGTGGCACACGCATGGTGCACGCGTGCTGCGTGATAAGAGAGTGAAAACAGTGTCTAATGCCCTTAGTGGCTCGATATTATCTATTAAAGCCGCCGACCTATATACTTGCAAAATCGTCATAATTTTATCAATGTGGGACCATGAGCATTTAGTTTTGCTATAACTTGTGTGGCGTAATTCGTAGCATTTGATCTCCCAATTTAAGTTGTGCTTTTTGTTTTTTGTTTAAAACGAGGGGCACATGACACACAGTGATTTGGCATCAATTCGTTCTATAAAACATAAAGAATGAGGACTATCAAAATAAGGAGTTATAGTGGTCAACATTAAAAGCGCCCCATGGACTCCTATCAAAGTGTGTCATTATTCCAAGCGTGCGATGGTGATCAAATGGTAGTAGTAACACAATACTTCATATACGTGTGATGACACAGCGTAATATTGACGCTTCAATGTAGATCAAATGGCTAGGATAATGGCATCAATGTGACTCCTCTGAATGAATATGAACAGTCGATTGCATTTGAAGGGGCAATATGATGGTTATGCCCACTTCTCCCTCTATTTATACTCTTTCTCTCTCTTCGACAGTGTATGCATTCTTAGATGTTTAAATTAGTTGAACATTATGGACACCTCAATCCTTCAGTCTCTTGCTTGCATCATCTTCTAGACTCATTCTCGTGTCCAAGGAGGGGATAAGGTCAATATTTCATTGAAGGAATAGGGAGAATTCACCGCTTGAACTCCAAAGATCCGTTTCCAAAAATGCATAATGAAAAGCCTTCATCCGCAGATTAATTGAATCATTATGAGCACAATTTGGTTTAAATTAAGTGTTTTCTTTCTAATCTTTTCTCATTTATCATTAGATTTTAATGTCAACGCATAAATTGGGTTAACTTATATATATTTTAATATTTTTTCTCTCTCTCTATTCGTGTGATTCTCTTCTCCTTGATTTCTCTATGGATACAAGTTTCAAATCAACTAATTTTTAACTCTTTTAGATAGATCTTTGAGCCTTATTTCTAAAAAAAAAAAATTCTCCCTAATTTTTTATCTCATATCATCATCCGATTGGACCAAATTTGAAAATATCTGAAGAAGTTATTCTAATTCTCTATAGATTTGAACCTTAAACACCTTTGTTCTAATTAAATCGTAACTAATTAATAACATAAGAGAGTTTGGTATTTACTTTGATCTTCCAATGGTCTATGGATAGGTCGCAAGATCGCGCTTCATCACCTATCGAGCATCAAATCTCATCAGATGATTCCATCTTGATTACACAACCACCTTCAAGGACTTTATACCATATATATTTTATGACATTTTGGAGATCTAGTGGCTAGAGATTAATAAGTCATAATCAAAATACAATCATCGATCCACAAGATGTCTCTAGTGTCTCGAGTCTAAGGACCACATACACAATGATGACATGAATCAACTTCATTAACACTTAAGTATAATCTCACCCAAGGATTCATATGAATTAATTTTGTGAACTCTTTCTCTAAAGAGCACCCAGTATCTATCCTTGGTGTCTTAACAACAATGGCTAATTAGATAAGCCATGCTCACCAGAAGAGCCAAATCAAAGAGGGTTCTTATTTTTTTAATCCTTCAATGTCCTTCTTGAATATCCTTTGAATAGGAATATTGAGAACATATATTTAAAGACTATTAATCATTATATTATGATCTCGTCATTGTTTATTTGAAAATGCACTCAAAACAAGATAAAATGTATCATAAATTTGATAAATGCACCTTTAAATGCATTAGTAATCATGTGATTGCAAGCATATATTGCACACTATCGATCTACATAATATCTTAAATTTAAATATATAAAACCACTATCTATATAACTCAGCATGTTTTAAAAAACGTGTTTGAAGTATCCTTGATATCAAATAGTCATCTATTTGCAAAACAAGTTTTTGACATAAATTCAAATTTATGATTGTATTATAGAAACACAACTTTTTTGTTTATATTGAAAGCCTAGATATTATTTTTTCAAAATATCCTAATGAAGGGAATTTTATTGTTCTTGATCTTCTTATTATTTTTCACGCTATCAAAATTTTAGAAAAAATTTTGCAAAGTTAATTTGTAAGGTACTTCTAGATTCTTCTTGTAACTCAAAACTTTTCTTTCATTTTCTGTTGAAATTAAGACTATTTCAAGAAGAGATATATTTTCGTTCATTTTGTAAAGAGACTTAGACTTTATATACTACATTTAACTATGCTGGCATTTTGCTTCACATGAATACACCATATTAAATAGTAGTATACTTAGTAGAATGCACTTCAAATAAAGCTTTGCATCTCTCAAGGGATGAAGAAATCTTATTTATTTTGAATAACATTTGGAAAAATATTTTAATCTTAAATTGATGAGAGTATATAAAATATATAAATTTTTCACATTTAATTGGCCATCATGCACCGTATTATAATTTGGATTATAACAAACTAGTTCACATCCATGATTAGAATTACCATCATAATATATGACAAGAAATAATACAGAATTGGTCTTTTTTCTTCTATAACTTACATGGATAATTTTCATGCTTTGAGTCACATTATTAAATTATTTTCTCTAAAATGAAACTTTATTAAATGAACATGTAGAGGACATGAATTATTATTCAACATACTTTTTGGGAAACTAATTGTTAATCAACTCATACTTTTTGTCTACGTATTATGCATCCATCAGCTTTCGTTGAAACATACATCTTCTCAAACATCACAATTATTACCTTTTGAACTGCAAAGAATAACTCATATACGAAAACCAGCATATTAAATCACATTACCATCATGGAACACGACATCAAAGTGCACAGAATTTGATGTTTTTCTTCACAACTTACACAGATAATGCGTATGCTATTATGCACTTATTTAAAAATTTTTCGTAGACACCAATTTTTTATTAGAGGAACATCATGATTCAATACTCGCTTTTGTCTTCACCTTATGCACCCATGAACTCAGCCAAAACAAACGTCTTCTTTACTTAGCAGTGGTGTGTGATACTGGCCTCAACTTGACTGGACAGTCTGGCCACACGGCAATACCACACTTTCCCCTACTATCAGGATCATCGCGTTTTAATTTCATATACCCATCAAGACCCCACTTTCGGCCGTACGAATTCTTCACCAGCCAGTATTTTTCATTATCTTCGAAGCCATATCCAATAATGGTCACTGCGTGGTTTATTTCAGCCGTACAAGGGCCTGAAAAAACACCCTGCAAGCAAAGATCTGTCTTAGAATGTTTGTAACTACTATTTTAAAGTGTACTAAACCAAAAAAATTCAATTTTCAGAAGAATATCATTTCATATACCAATCTTATTATACTCAATAGAGAAAGACACCTAGTTGAAAAGATATCTAGGAATAAGATGCTTGAAAGATATTCTATTTCTACATGTCATTAAACACATATCAATTTTTATTGCTATTTTTCAAGAAACAAAAATAGTCATTTATCATACTCTTTCGTAGTGTTGAAATTTGTATGAGGCTGCATCAACAGCCGAAGCAATAGGCTGGCTATCTACAGCGAATTTCAGCATCCTCTCATTATTAGGCGGAAAGCGTTCTATACCCATTGATTGTGACGACTCGGTCCTGAAATATGCGAAAAGTTCATCAGTTCCAAGAAAAAAAAAGAGTCTATGGAGGTAAGACAGGCGGGATTATGTTCTCACTCTATATCTCCTGCATTCTTGTCGAAATCCTACGTATGGGTAATTACTATCAGTATCAATGCCACGATTTCTCATTATATATTTGTATGCATCGGCAGGGTCACCCGGCTCGCAGTGTTGGCCCAGGTCATCGCAATCAACGATCTCTTGTGCTGAAAGGCTGATGAGGTTTCCGGTGACCATTGCATTTATGCCTTTCCACGACGGCCGCAGCAGTGAATGCCCAGCAAGACTCTTTTGTGACAAAAAAATGATATCATCAGAATTGAATCATTTAAGTTAGAAACTCGCAAATGAAAATGGGCGGAGATTGCTTAAAAATTAATGCCGGTAAATGATTCATGACTAACGTATCATGAGTGTGAAACCCTACGCCGCACTCTATATTCCTTTCTTAGTCAAAAATAGGGATATATTATGAAGAACAAAAGAACTTCATGTACAAAGGAAATGATATTCACCTAATTTATTTCTAAAATAAACTACTAGAGATGACGTAGGGAAAAAGGTAGACCATTTTTTTAAGCACACGAGATGAACAATACGACAAAAATGTAGAACAAAGGTCCATTTTTAATCAATATTCTGAACTTACGACAAACTCCCTGATTTTTTACTTCAGTAACAACGCCAGCATCCCTCCAATCCAGAAAATTTCGTTGCTGATGAATCTTTTTTGGTGGAGGAAAGTCTGCAAAATCGGCGGAAATCCTGCCGCTCATATTGAGAGGAGCAGGAACATACCGTGATCGATACTCTTCATTTGTCAAGTCAGCGAAACAAGTGAGCCCCAATCTATATGTATGATTATTCGCCGGACGATTGTGTTCATCGATCAACAAGAGGTTCCTTCTAAATATTTCAAATCTCTTCTTGCTCTCGGTCAAACCATGGTAAGATTTATCCTGCTTCAATTTCCACTCCTCGAATAGCCATTTCACTTCCTCCTCGGTCCTCAGGGATTCCACAACAACATACAAGGAAGAGAAAAATAAGAGAACACTAAAAGAAATTGCAGAGTAATGAGCACCCATTTAAAATAAAAAATTCTCTTCTGCTTCCTCTTTTAGTAAATCAGGTGCATCAGGGAAAATATGGGACAGCGTTTAAATAGAATACCTTCCACTGACAAACATGAAACTAGAATATTGATCTCGCTGATAATTATAAACATGACATCAAACGTTTAAAATCACACAAAATGAGGAAGGAAACTAAAATATAGGAATCGTTCTTTTTCAAGATCTTCAAAGCATTCCGCTCTGTCAGTTTATGTCAGATAGCGATGCATAGTTTTTGATGCTTTAAAATGTTTC
Source organism: Lemna minuta (assembly GCA_024174645.1). Classification (NCBI taxonomy): domain Eukaryota; kingdom Viridiplantae; phylum Streptophyta; class Magnoliopsida; order Alismatales; family Araceae; genus Lemna; species Lemna minuta. The sequence goes on along the minus strand of CM044110.1, from coordinate 15,279,715 downwards.
ACGTTACACATGGAAAGATTCCAGCAGAAGAAAATCGTAAGATTACTTAAAGTTAGGTCAGTACTCTTTTTTCCCTATCTACAAAGCATTATATTATTTCTTTTTTATTATCGTGACACTTTGCGAAAATCTTCTGATGTCTCTCACAGATGTTTTGCTCTCTCTTTCTCTCTCAAAAGACTTCCAACGAATGACAATAGAAATCACATAATTAAGTTTTGCTCAACGGCTTGATATGGTTCATAATGAACCGATGTGGTGAAACGATTCACCTTTACCAAAGATTTTTCTCACTGATTTCTTAATCGATAGATGCTAGTAGAAATACCCAAATTTCCCACTTGTCATGATTCGCCTTATTTTTCATCTTTTTCCTCACGGGTACTATTTTGAAAATCACATGCTCGGATAACAGGTCACTGCCATCAGAATCACGTCGTGTTCCATATTTTTTTGGTTTATAGAAGAGTGTTCATTGATAAAGATTCTCGTAAACCAATTATCAAGGAATGAAAAATCTTTTATTGAAGAACCGCAGAATTTCCATGAAAGAGAAGATTTCCTGATCAACGGCAGAAAGATTTAACCTATTGTATAATCTTCAGATTAAAAAAAGAATTCAAAGATCTGAAATTAAATATAATTCAGGTAATTTGAACGTAATCTTCTGGAGATTCAGACTCGTATCAAGAACGATAATCCATGAAATCTTAATGGAGGTTCTTCAAGATCTCCATTAAGATAGTTCTGTTTAATGCAGCAGATTGAAGGCGCTCAGAGAATCTTTCAGTGATCTCAGTTTCAAGAATCGCACGAGGAGAATACGAAAGCATCGTTTTTATTCAAAGGGCCACTCAAGAAACCCCTAAAAATCGAACAAAATTTTCACGCAGAGACGGACCGATTTATAGAAATTACATTTATAGATATCAGATTTTACAGAATACCAAATTTCCTCCAAGAAGTGTACACATTCCAGTTGTTGACCTGCGATCATTTATGCAGCTTGCAAAATCAACATAAGTAAATATTTTTAATTTTAATGGTTCTCCTCGTTTGAAAACTATCCCGAGTCCTCGCTTGATTTGATCTCTTGCAAAATCATCGAAACGGTTTGTCCACGTGGCACGCGCATCAGCGTTATAACTCTTTGATGTATATGGCTGAGATTATGTCTCCTGTTGTGTTGATGATGGATTCGCATTCTCCATTTATTAGAAGATGAACAGCTGGATCGTCTTCCCTCAATTACCCCCTTGGTCCAAGCCGCTCTTCATCTTCACAATGCCCAATTTCTCACGAATCTCTTCAAATTTGGTCCTTCCAAGCAATTTTGTAAATGAATTCGCCAATTGTAATTCCGTGCTCACATACTCAATATTCACATACCCTTTATCAACACAATTGCAAAGGAAATGATATTGAGTTTCGATGTGTTTGATGTGACTCTGTTGACTTGAATTCTTGCTCAAGGCAATGGCATATTTGTTGTCAACGTGTAACTTAAATGGTTTTACCTTAATTTTTAGTATTTCTTCAACAAATCGGACAATCCACATGCCTTGACAAGTTGTAGCCGAGGCTGAAATGTATTATGCTTCACATGAGAACAAAGCAACCACGTTTTGCTTGACTATATTCCAAGTGATAGCATAAGTTCTCAAAAAGAAAATTTCACCGGTTGTACTCTTCTGATCATCAGTATCTTCTGCGACATCATTGTCACTATAACCGTGAATTGTATAACACTTTCTTCTTTTTTCGTATCTTAGCCCAAATGAAGAAGTTCCTTTAATATATCTCATAAGTCTATTTGCTGCAATCATGTGCTCAGAAGTTGATTTGTGCATGAATCTACTAAAATAACTCAGGTTGTATGCAATGTCTGGTCATGTATGTAGTAAGTATCTGAGACTACCAATAAGGCTACTAAATAGTGAAGAATTTACTTCTTGTCTCTTCCCATATTTTGCCAATTTCAATTGAATCTCCATCAGTGTTTTTACTGAATGACAATCGTTCATTTTGAGCATGTTCAAAATATTTTCCACGTATGATTTTTGTGTCAACCAAATGCAGGAAATGTTTTGCCCTATTTCAATTCCCAAGTAAGAGGTTAGTATACCTAGTCGGTCATTTCAAACACTTTCATCATAGCTTCTTTGGACTAAAGAATTCTGGGAGAATTTGATCCCCTGATAATAAAAAAGATCATCTGCATACACTCCAATTATGAGTCATCCATTTTTGTCACATAATACACTTCATAATCATTCTTGCTTCTCACAAATCCCATATGTATTAGTGCTTCATTCAGTTTTGAGTTCCAAGATCTCGGGGCTTGTTCTAGGCCATATAAGGATTTTTGTAGTTTTAGTGCATGATCTTCTTTTCTAATGATCAAGAAGCCTTCCAGTTGGGTGATGGAAATGTCTTCATTGGTCCCTCCATTGAGAAAGGAAGTCTTTACATTTAAATGATGTATTTTCCAATTCACTCGTGCAGCAATAGCTATAAGAATCTTAATGGATTCAACTCTCACGACAAGGGATAACACCTCATCGTAGCCTATTCCATACTATTGAGCATATCCTTTCACAACTATTCTTGTTGTATCTTAGTGTCTTTCCCATATTGTATTATTTAACTCAAACTACCCCTGTTTACACCGATTGGTTTAACATATTTTCCAGGTTTGACCTTAGTCCAAGTCTTGTTCTTCATAATTGTAGAGATTTCCTCATGCATGCCTTCTCTCCACACCTTTTTTTTGCTACTGAAGCATATTTTGATGGTTCTTCAACTAAGAGAAGGCATAATTTAGTGCACATCAGGTTCGTCTAATCATAAATTTACTGTATGGACCTATATCTTACTTGGCTCTTCTTCTTTAGATTCTTCTGATTGATTGAGAGCTCTTTCTCTTGATTCATCACTTACCATTTCTCCTCGTGAAACTTCAGCATGTTCCCTTACAATTTCTTCCAACCCTATAACTTGCACAGTGTTTCAGTGACATAGTGAGATCTTTCTCACATTTCTTTGTTCATCAAAGTTATAGCACTTTGATTCAACAAAGATCACAGCCTTGATGATGTGTACCTTGAATGTGATACAATTTAAGCATATGTATGCTTTAGATCCTATTTCATGTAATAAAAACACCATCCACTTGCTTCTATCTTCCAGTTTTCGATAATTTTCTTGTGGCCTTTACATACAAAGTAAACTTAAATACTCTGAAATAATTCACATTCAATTTTCTTCTGTTCCACTTCTCATAAGGAGTCTCTCCTCTTATTCCTTTTCTTGAAGATATATTCAAAACATATACACATGTGTTAACAACTTCTTCCCATATCTCTAGAGGAAGATTTTTTCTCTTTCACCATATTTCTTACTTCGGCGATATTTCTTCTATTCTTTCATTCCATCGACAACATTATGTTGTGGAGTGTAGGGAGCAATAAACTGTCTCTTGATTCCACTTTTATCACAGAAGGCCGTAAACCCCTCATAAATGAATTCACCTCCTTGATCACTTCTCAAACATTTTAATTTCACTTCTCTCTCAGCTTCTACCACAAATTTGAATCGCTTAAACTACTCTAAGGCATTTGATTTTTCCTTTCACCAAAGCCACCTACATGCATCTTGAATAGTAATCTACAAATTAGGAAAGAAATATCTATTTCCTCCAAAGGATGGTGGATTCATTGGTTCCCATATGTGCATGTGCATGAGCTCTACAGCACTTGAAGGTCTATGTGATGATGAAAAAAAATTCTCTAGTGTTTTGTTGTCCAAGAGGTTTGATCAATTGAAAATCCATGAATGAGTTTACTCTTCGTAGAGGGGGTGATAACATGCAAAATTAAACATGAAAATACATGATTATTAATGCAAATTAAGGCATAAAACATTCCATTATAATGCATATTATTGTATTTTTTAGTGTTTGTCTCTCACTCTATGAAAAAGTCATTATAATCTCAAAATGCATTAATTTAGGGTCAGTTTCTGATAAATTAAGAAGAATATTTTAAAAGATTAAATTATCCCCATCTTTACTTCAGATTATAACTGTTTTTTAGTGCTAAATAATAAGAGAAATCATTTTATGTACACATATATTTTTCTAAGTTAGAAAATCTAAAGGTAATTAGTGTATTTTTTAAAGCCTAATTTATTCTCTTGTTCTTTATTAAATTTAAATTTCTAGACCGATAGAAAATTTGATCTATGATCCAATGAAAAAATTTGAATTAATTTAAACTTGTATTTTCAAAGATATGAATTTTCTAATTTTTCAGGGATTTTTTGAGATTTTTATGAACTTGTCTAAATTTGAATTTGATTTATTTTGAATTAATTTCATTATAAAAAATATATATGTATATATATATATATTGTATGCTGACATGGCAAGTGACATGTCACAGATGAAAAAGTGCGCCGCCACATGGCAATGTGCGTATACGTGTGTGCGTGCGCGCTTGTGTGTGCATCTGTGTGTGCATATGTGTGTGCACGTGTGCGCAAGTGTGAAGAGAGAGATAAGCTTCCTTTTCGAAGATAACGCTATCACTCCCAAAATCACTTACCTTATATACGCGTTGACTTTTCCTTAATTTTTTTGCCATGTGGGACTTTCTTTTGTTTTAAATGCGCGCATGACGATGGCATCACAAGGAGCGTTCCACTCGAGCATTAAAAATCGATCCTGGATCGTCACTTATGTCGAGGGGTATGCAGTGCAATTCTATTCATTGGTGAATTTCTTTTAAAGTGATTTAATCTCTGTCATTGATCTAAGGAGCTATAACGGCTGCGATTCAAACCGACAAAACGCATCTGGAGCATCAAATCAAAATCAAACGGCAAGAGTTTGATGTGCTACTTATAACGCACACAACGTAGAAAAATCTCGACGGTCCATTCAAGATCCAACGAGCAGGACTTAATCGCAACAATTCAAAGCCTGACATGCCATTAGAGCCATTGATCTAAGGATTAAATCATGATCCAACAGCTACGCCCAGTTTGCACTATAATTGAGACATCAAAGCTCTTGATAATTGTAAATCGTTCTTGGGTTCTTTGAGTAATCAAACTGTCTTGATATCAAATCCTATGAATCTCTTGCTTCCAACCGCTTGAAGATCAATTTTTCGGGTCCATGGAGTGCTTGAAAGTAAGATTTCATTAAGAGAACAAGAAGAAATTGACCCTTGAACATCATCGATCACTTTTAGAATTCAAGAATGAAAAGCCTTTGATTTGGCAAGTTATTACATCAACTTGAGTGGAATCTTGGGTTAAAAATTGAGTTTCATCCTAATCTTTCTTCGTATCGCTTAAGATTTGAATTTTGAATCATAGTTTAAGTTAATTTCAATTACAATTTTAATTTTTTATGATTTTCAATTTCAGAAATTTCTATCTCATTGACTTGATGTTTTCTCCGTGGATCTTTATCCAACTTTTTTGGTTTTTGATTCCATGAATTCATCTTCTAGTCTTCTTTCCAAAAATATCAATTTCCGTAATTTCTCACACAATTTCATCATCCGATGTGATCTAATTTCAAAAGATATCTCACAACTCCATTATTTCTTCGTGGATATGACCCTTATTTACCACTATACTTTTTAATTCATGGAAATTTTCATAAAATTTGTGTGTTTGATATTTAGTTTTGACACGATTTGATCTGTATTCAACGACCATATGACATGGTTTTGTCAAATGGCACCGCTGCCAAGGATTTAAGGCATAATTTTGAGAATTTAAATCAATTTTGACTTTGTCAACTCAAATTTTTTTGCTAATTTCTCTGAAATTAACTCACATCAATCCTACACCGATTGATCCAAAGTACAAATCAACCTTAGAGATCCTTAATTTGATATGATCAAGTGATTTTGCTCCCTTTTTCTAAGGATTACAAGTGAGCATTTCATTAAATTCCTATTAAGAGGGCTTTACTCTCACGGATACCGACCCTATGTTACGATCACTTGTAATTATTGAATAATTTATAATGATTTCTTATTTATATTTATAAATATTCGCTCTACTCTTCCATGAGATGATAGAAAATTTAGAGATTAGGGAATAATACTTTACACATAGATCTCTTTGAATGATCCTCGCAGTCCCCCGACACTAGCCAGACATCTTCCACTGTGGAACCCATAGAAATGGCTCGGAATGATGAGAGAAATGTAAGGAAATGCCTTAGTGACTATGCTAGACTTGTCCTCCAAAGATTTGTCACTCGAATTTACACACCCTTAATAGAGGTGCAAATTTTATAATAGATATACGTGTTATGAGTATGCTTCCTATCTTTCATGGTAAACCTTCTGAGGACCCGTATAGACACATAGATGAACTTATCCAAGTATGTGAAATCAATCATCTTTAAAATGAGATGTAGGATATTTTAAAATAAATGTTATGTATGCAGATGAGAATATGAATGTGAATATGTGAGGGAGAAATGATTGAAATAGATATGAATATCTATTGATTTTTGGTATGAAATAATCCTAAAATCTTAGGGAGGATCTATGAATGATATCAATGAGGAATATATATATATATAATTCATAGAGGATATTGAATAGAATAAATCAGAATTATAGGAATAAGAGTAGTGCTGATGATGAGTATGTATAGGAGATTAATGGTAGAGAATATGGAATAAGTTAGTTAATGAATAAGAGTGTTTGTGGAGATAAATTTTATAATGTGGAGGAGAACTTAAGTGGAAATACAGAAGTTAGAAGTAAGTATTAATGAGGATATGAAGAAAGATAATTCGATTGATGATGTGGAGAGAGTGATAATGATACGGATGATGAGAATAGGGTGATCGCGATGAAGAAGACTGGATGAGACGAGGAAATAAATGATTTACAAAATAAAATATTGCTGATGTAATTTTGATAGCGTGGAGATGACTATCAGTTAATAGTTATAATAGAGAGGATAAATAAGAGAAGAAGTATGGGTAGGAGACTAAATAATTAAGAGATGAAGGGAAAGAGCCGTGCGAAAGATATATAGAAAGGATTTGAAAGTGATTGGGGACTATATGGAGATTATCTCGGATCGTAGATAAGATAAGGAGACTAGATATAATAAAGAGAAGAAATCGGGAGTGAATAGAGTGTTGGACTTATGATATGAGATGAGAAGTACTTCACGGGAAAGAGAAGAGGATGATACCTGATCGGACGGTGAAGACGACGCTCCTGAAATTACCGATCAGACCAAGATTTCTATCGTGTGATTCTTATTTTAAAGTGGATGAAATAAGAAAGAACGAGAGGGAGAAAAGACAGGGAGATAGAATCTCAGAGAGAGTTTGCAGAAGGGAGTTATGGGAAAACATGGAACACAGAGATAAAAGTCACCAAAGGACCAAATTTCATTTCAAAAACCACTTCTTTCTGTCTTCTTACAATCTCCATTTATAGAATACAGAGGCGAGGAGTGATGGTAAGAAGACGCGTTGTCGTGATTCTTGCGTATGAACGGTTACACGAATTGCGATGGTTTCTTTACTTTTGATGTGGATTTCGTGACGGTCGTTGATTGAGAGGTGCTTTTGGTCGGTGATGAGATCGTCGGTTTCCGATTCAGCTAGATTGACTAGATCTCCTTTGGATGTCAGCCAGGATGAAGTCTCTGTCGTGGGGTATCGCTCAAATATCAACGAGATATCGTCAAGAATCTTTTGGAATTCTCGGATTATCGATGAGGAATTTAGTGACGTCGTTTCGCTGTTTCGTGAGTGACGGGGTGGCTTGACTTTTTGTTGTTTGAAGTTCTCACTTTGATTAGTAGGCGACGCAGATGATCTTTAGTGAGTGATTCTCAGTTGTGAGATTTAAGTGCGTGAAGCTTGATCCCTCGTGGACTCATGGTCGTTGTGGCAGTCTCAGGAGGCAGCTTCTGTAGGTACTATAACTTTCACATGGAATCCACTAATAGTCCCTCCGTGGAGGCTTTGTATTTCTCTCTGGTCCAAAACTTATTGTAGAGTGAACCGTGGCAAAGTCTTGATTTCCATGACCAATCACCATCGATAAAGAAGAATCATTCTAAATCACTTCGCGTCAGCAGGGCTTTCAAGCATCCCAAAAACGCTGGGGTTATAAATGACATAACCTTCCTGGTAGAAGACTCTTTGTAACCTTCGGAACCTTCGTGTAGCTCAGGTGACTTCGTTATTTCCTTCGAAATCTAGAATGAGCCAATCACGATGAATCCAATCCACTTGCCATCCTGTATTTCTTTCTTTTTGGACCATGGGACACTCTCTTGTCCTACTAATCTTCCGAAACAAAGAAAGATAATCCTTCTTCCAGGCTTTTCCTTGAGAGAAGAAGAAAAGGCAGCCTTATCTAGTTCTGAAGCTGTCTATAAAGAAGGGTAGATCCTGTCTTTTCTTTGGAAAGCCTATGATGGGCCCATACATAAGCGCGCATGGGAATAATACTGCAGAAAATCCTTCACCAACTCTAGCATCCGGGTGCTGTAGATGCAGGTTCTACCTATGTAAGCTTCGTAGATGGAATCTCCATAATAGCGAATATAAACCAGAGGACTTCCTCTACGCTTATTGCACCTCACATTGATGATTCCGCCTTTGACGGTTATATTAGTCATGGGGTTGGTTACATGATCGGTGGAGAGAAATTGGATCAGGCCTTGATATTATTCACAAACAATGGAGCTCTTGCTTCATGTTTGAATTTTCAAACCAAATAAGCTTCCTTCATACTGAACTTTCATCATAGATGCTTGATCGGGTGATTGAACTCCCTCAATGACTTCCTAGTTTTCATAAGAGCTTTGAGAAGTCTTCATTACTTTCATGATGACTGATGACAACTCTTCATCTTCATCTTTAACCATGAGGTTCTTTCTTGGATAAAAGGTAGTGAAAAGAAGGATCTTCTTGATTGTCTTCTTTAATGGTAGATCTACTAACAAGACGAAACCCTGAGATCATTGATTTCACACGGTCTTTGTGTCAAAACAAAGTCCAAACTTACCAATTTGATGAAAATTATTCGAATTGAAAGGTATAATGGTAAATAATGGTCGAATCCACAGGAAATTAAGGTATTTTCGAGAGATCTTTTAGAAATTGATCAAATTGGACGATGAATTGAGATGAGAAATTAGGGAAAATGGTAGATTTAGAAAGATAACTCAAAGATGTATCCACGGAATCAAATCACTCGATTTGGATTAGTAATTGTGGAGAAATCAAAAAGCAAAGTGAGATGAAATTTCCAAAAATCAGAAGAACATAAACTGAAATTGAAAACAAAATTAAACTAAATTACGATCCTAAATTATAAATTCATGGTACACGACGATAGATTAGAGGGAAAAGTTGTTTTCTAACCCGAGATAGCGATCAAAACGATCCAATTGATTGCTGGATCGACGGCTATTAATTCTGAGGTTTCAAACGCGAGCATCGGTGTTGAAGAGACAAATTCTCCTTGATCGATCGACGAAATCTCACTTTTAATCACTCCGTGATGTGGAATCAAGTCTAGACGAGATTAGAAATGAGAGATTCAAGGAAAGATGTGTATGGATAGGTCAATTGAGAAAAATTATCCAAGAATATCTTACAAAATCGAAGAACACATCGTGTTATAAGCGAATTGGGCGTAACCGTCCAATCGCCTTGATTAGCGGCTCTGATGAAACGGTTCATCATGAACTGTTACCGTTAAGTCGCGGCCGTCTGATCCTGATTGGACGCGTGAGAGGAGGCAACGTGTTGATGCGTTATAAAACTCTTGAAACGTCGTCCGTCGGATCTTCATCGAGCGTTTGAGATGCGTTTTGATGAATCAATGAGTCCACCGATCGCGATTAATCTTGACCGTTATAACTCAATTGATGAACGGTCGAGATTAATCTGACGAGCATCACTTAAGTGGACTTTAACGCACGTGCATTGATAGATGATCCGGTGGTCCTCGCATCCACCGTATTGATGCGCGATGCGTCACGCGCTTTGATCCAACGGTTTTATCTTATCTGAAATAAGGGAAATTAGTCCCACACGGAGTAAATTAAGAAATCTATCGCGTTTATATGATGTGAAGGATGTGAGGGTTAATAATTTGTCTTCCCATAATCGGAAGACTTGTATGTATTACAAAACCTATATATTACGATTAAATATAAATAGCACCCACATGTCACATCCGCGCCACGCAGGCACTTGCGTGGGCCCGTGTGGCTGTGCCACGTGGCCTTGCGTGCCACGTCGCACCCTCGTGGGACCCGCATGAAAATTAACCCCTTTCTTAATATTTTTTTAATTGTTTTTAATAGATTTAAATCAAAAATCAATTCAGAAAATTCCAAAAAAATCCCTGAAAATTTGAAAATTCATGACTTTCAAAATACAACTCCAAATTAATCCAGATTTTTTTCATTGGATCTGAAATTCAATTATCTATCATTATAAAAATGTCAAATTATTTAAATACCATGATATTTAATTTTAAAAATGCATTCATTTTCTTAAGATTTTAACTTTAGAAAATTAAATGAGTGTTTATAAAAAATGATTGCTCTCATTATTTAACTTTGAAATGCACTTATAATCTCAAGTAAAGATAGGTTATAAAATCTTTAATCTTTAATTCATCATAATTATCCCTAAATTCACGTATTTTGAGATTATAACATAAAATTGCATGAAATAATAGAAATGCACTCAAAGTATGATAACATGCATATAAATGGAATGTTTTATGCCTTATTTTGCATTTATAATCATGTTTTATCATGTTAAGATTACATGTTATCATCTATCTGTTAGAGAAGTAGTTTTGAAGGTATACATCGATTGAATGGATGTATGAGGGATTATGGGAAAGAATGTATCATTCTTAGTTAGGTTTGTATCATTATATTTTCAGTTCTATTTATCATTAAAAGATTTCCTTAATGTTAGCCTTTATTATGTCATATTCCCCACAATTTCCATATCATTATTTTCCACTAACTGACTAATGTTTCCATGAAGAGTTTTATTTTCTTTTCAGGAACTTGCTACCTCAAGCAGCTGTATCACAAAGATGCATTATACATGAACTAAATCAGTAGTTAATGCTGCTAGAGTATATAGATGTATATAAATATATATAAGTTTGATGCTGCTATTATATATATAGGGTATTATAATAATTATAGTCATTATTACCGACTTACTTAAAGCTTTACCAGTCCCGTTTTCTAGGGTTACCGCTTTTCTTCTTTTGCGATATTCAAAGCTGAAAAATCGTGAGAAAAGGAAAGGTCTGGAGATTGAAAGGGCGACAAAAGGCATTCTCAGAGATCTTGTGATTAGAAAGACGACAATCGGTGCATCTCTCTTTTTTTATTTTATTGTTACAAACGAAAATCTACTCTCTAGCTTTTGTTTCGCACATTTGAAGAAGACCTTGTACTCACTCTCCTTATCTTAGCTCTTGAGTGGATTCATTTTGTGTTTCCTCTAAGCTTTAAACATTCGAAAAACTAACTCTCTTGTTTTTCCCTATTTCATCATTTGGTTTTTGTTATCTCTGTTTCTTTTTCGGCCGATATTCTCAAATCTGTTGTATCTTTGGTTCATCGAGAGATATTCTACTTTCAAACTACTCATAGTATTAATTTGAAGCTTTTGTTGGTTGTACGAAGTGTTCTATCTTAGGTATATTCTGTGAATAGGGTTATTTTCTTTCAAATCTATTGTGTGATTTTCTTGAATACCTGCGATTTCATAATTCCGATGGATATATATATATCTTGATTAATTGATATTTCCGTCTACTCCACCATTGAAATAAAATCAATATATATGTCTAAATCTTTAGTCAGTGTCTATAACTAATCTGTTTAGGCTTTAGACTTTTGGTTGTGTTTTTTTTTAATTGCTTATGTAGACTTGAGTAGAATTAGGTGCTGCTGATCTAATCCCATTCTCTACAGTGGTCCTATTTCCAGATTGGTGAGTATTGTAATATATAATCAGCAACAGTAAAGTCTCGATTGTTTATTAAGTTAGATTGCATCAACGCATATTAAATCTTGATTGGATAAATATCTATGTGTTGCTTTAATTTAATTCTCTCCAATGAAGTAGTCTTGAAGTTGGTGAGCTCCTTTGGATAAATAGTGAAGGTTAAGTTGTTCCATTTATCTAGCTTATTTCAAGGTAGATTAAATTAGTTTAATCATACTTCTATCTTCGTGTTCTGTTTCCATTGATTGCAGTGAAGTCCTTATCTGATTAATTAGTTCAAGTTATATACAGTTAATCTATTGAATCATAACTTTAATTCAGCATTTTATTTCAAGTTAAATTCAATCATACCAATTGCATTTTCTGCAGCTTCTTTCTTTTGTGTTAGGTTTCTCTCTTGTTATATAGACAGGAAAGTGCATTCCGTAGTTGAAAAGGAAAGCAGACAATGAGCTATGATTGAAGAGTGAATCCTTAGCTTGAGTCTATCCTAAAAGTCACCGAAGTTAGGAAAGTCAATCTGTGTCAGAAAAAAAGTCAACCATTGCAGAAAGTCAATTTTAGGTCAACAGTCAATCTAGAGTCAACCAAACTCAGGAAAGTCAATCTATGTCAAAAAAAGTCAACTTTAGCAGGAATCAACTCTATGTCAAAAGTCAACCTAGAATCAACAGAAGTCACAAAAATTCAACTTTAGCAGAAAGTCAACTCTAGGTCAAAAGTCAACCCAGAGTTACTAGAATTCACAAAAAGTCAACTTTAGTAGAAAGTCAACGGAAGTCATAAAAAGTCAACTTTAGCAGAAAGTCAACTCTAGTTTAAAAATCAACCTAGAGTTAACAAAAGTTAGAAATATCAGTTATTTAGGTAGAAATAGTTACATTCACACATATCCAGAGGACGGGAGTATCTCATTTGTTGAGACGAGGAGAGGTCTAGACTTGGAGAGCGGGAAGACCGAGTGATGCCTGAAGACGAGGTATCATTTTACCAGTGATCGAGGGTACCAGCAGAAGAGGCACAACAGGGCATGAAGGGACAAGCGATCGCGTGGAGATCGGCGTGAGGGAGTTAGGGCGTCCAGGAGCCGAGGAGGTTGAGGCCTAGTGGGTAGTGCTGTAGGGACAGGTAAAGGTGAGTGTTAGGTTTGCCGTAAGGGGCAAATCTAAAACCTTGTATTCAAACATTGTCCTTCACCCTTTGAGAGGTGAGAGGATTATGTTTTATTTGGTGAGGAGGAGGATCCAAGTCTATAGTACTCGGGACTGGATTAAGGGACATTAGGTCCCCCAACCATTGTAATAATACTCAGTGTAGTGAGAGGAAAAGACGTGAGTGATTAAGTCAACGAATCTAAGTAAAAAGAAGAAAATATAGATAATTTCATAAAATTACACATAACCTAATTCAGATGCATGGTTAAGCAACCACCCTTAAGGGACTCTCACTACCTTGCTGATTATCAAACATTTAGATGCATGGTTTTACTCATTCAAAAGTTTTGTATTGAGGTAGATTCAAAAGATAATAATATTAATTAGATCTCTCCTATAATTCTATCTATAGGTGGTATTCAAAGAGAAGGAGTTTCATATCAAAGAGGTTCCTATTGATTTTTCTTGAGATCAATAACTATTATTACACAAAGGTACTTATGATACGATGGATAAGGTTTGGAAAGTTAAGGACCCTATACCAAGGTAAGAGGTGGTTGACTTGGTCCAACGATAGAATTCTAAGTGTTCTAAGGATGAAGGTTTTAATTGCATATGACCAAGTCAATCTTTAGATCAGTTTATAAATGGAAAATGAGGGAAGATGTTTCCCTTTGAATCTACACTCCTTTCAATGTTTTAGGGAGGTCTTGGTCATTCACTTCATGGATGGTGAGTTTCTCACACTTGTGGAAAAGGACGAGTATAGTATTTTGTTGCAATTGTGAATGATTTTTCTTCCTTAGTGCATACATAGGTTCACTTGGAACCCTTGTGTTCATGTGCTGAGTTAATTCTCCATCAAAATGTCTCCGTCAACATATTGAAGATGAAACTCTTTCACGCTACACTTGGTGACCAAGCCAAGGATTCATTTTTTAAATTATGAAAGGAATTCACTAGAAAATATTATAAAATTATGGAGGAGGAATTTCTTAGAAAATATTACTCCGTAGGGAAAACTGTCTCTGTCTGGAAAGCCATCCATGAGTTTACCCAAGGGGCGAGAGCAGTGTTGACTTTAGTTACGTAGAGTTAACTAGGTCAAACTTAGGTTTAAAAGGAGTTTTAAAGAAGTAAAACTAATATTTAATGAATAGAAGTGATATAAATAGACTAAATAAGAAGTTTTAAGAATTGAAAGCTCGGATTTGATAGAGAAAAGTCAAAAGTCAAATCTCATACTTCAAATTGACTGATCAAATGAAATCCAAATCTTGCAATTTATATATCAATAGAAAGCTAATAATTAATGGAATCTAAAGAGACCAAAATGATCGAATTCTGATTTGTAAATTCATAGTAATTGACCATGAAAGTCAACATTTGAATTCTAATGAAGAATGAACAGTGCTCGGGCAAACGTCAAATTGAAGGGTCACATAAGCTCAAAAGTTGATGAATTTTCTATCCACAGAAAGATGATGAAAATAGAAATCCAATGAAACCAAGATAAAGTGATTTGGAATTATAATCATAGATATATCCTATTTTGAAAATCAGCAACTTTTGAGACTGAAATTTGGGGAAAACGAAGAACACTAAAAGCTAATTTGCGAAATTAAACTTCTAAATCTAATAAAAACTCAAATTCCCTCTTGATAATCGATCGAATCTCAGTGTTAACCCGATTTCCGCAGGAATGGGGCTTCAATTCACGTGGATTGAAGCGAATTTGCTCAATTTCTTTCTCGCGGACGTTTGGAATTCAAGGGGAAAATTCGATGAAATTAAAGAGGAATTCGCGATCAATCCCGCTCCAATTGCTTTACAATTTAGTCTAAACATGGGGGGATCACGATGAACTTAAGATATTCCTCGAAATTTGCTTAATTCCTTCATTAATCGATCAAAAGTTGAAGAACAAAGGAGAGAATACATCGGTTTTAAAGAGGATTTTTGGCCCAGAAATTTGGGTCGTTTGATGCGGTCCTGTGAGAGGATTGATGGCCACGATTGCGCAGCGATCGTGGTCCATCCTTTGGAGCAGTCATGGTTCCCCATTTTTTGCTGAATGGGCCACTATCTTGCCACGATCGAGCCATGATCTCGCGTCAATCGTGCTTCTTCGTCAATCTCGATCCACCGTCCGATGGAGATCCTTTCATGATGATCTCGATCCACCATCCGATGAAGATCCTCTGATGATGATGTCCACAATTGTGCGCTCGCGATGAATGCAGTGTTGTTCGTCCCATGAAGATCGGATGATCACAATGTGTCCACGCGGTGCTCCCCGAATTCGAAATCGCAAAGATCGTGATCGTCCGATGAAGCCACGTCCGATGGAGATCGTGCGATCACGATGTGTCCACGCGTCACCAGGTAAGCCCTCCATCAAATGCACTTACTCCTTATTTTGAGCACGTGCGTTAATGGATGATCGCGTTGACTTGGGTCCACGCGATCGATGGTTCGTGCTTGGATCCAACTCTTATCGCTCGTCCACGTCGCATGCACATGTTAGATTCCATGGGACATAGTCCCACACGGAATAAAAAAAACAAAGGGTGAGCTTAAATACTAGGGCGATTTAACGCTATTAAGTTACCACCCCAATCATATTACCAGGGCCCACTAACCCGTGGGCACTCCAATTGCCAGCCCTCCTCACGCCACGTGACGCCCTCACGAGCGGTCGGCGTGGACACGCATGGACCCGCGTGGCCTCTTGCCACGTGTCCCCGCCATGTGTGCCACCTGCGCTTCATGTGGGCCCGCGCGGCCTTGCCACGTAGCCTTGCGTGCCGCGTTGCATTCGCGCGGGTCTTGCGTGCCATGTCAGCTCTTTGCCACGTCAGCTACGGTGTCTGTGGACCAAAATACCCCCTTTTTTGAGATTTAAATAAGGAAAAATTAATTTATAATAAGATAAAAAATCAGAAGAGTTATAAACTTCAGAAATTCATAACTATAAATATACAACTCCTTTTGAATCCAAATTTTCTCCATTGGATCACAAATTTCTTCTTTTTTAACATCATGTCATTTAAAAATACATTTTCAAAGAAGAAATTAAGATGAATTAAAAATTACTTAACTCATTGCTTAATAAATCTTTGTAATCATAATTTCATCTTGAAATTATTCTTCAAAACATGCACTAAAGTCAAAATCATTAAAGAAAAGAGATGAACTTCTATTAATTTAAACTCTACAGAAGACTAATCATCAATCAAGCATGAAATTATTCCTAATTTATGCATAAATATCGACTTTAGTGAAATGACATACCAATGGAAAAAATTCCTAAAAAGTATGATAACATGCATCATATTTACATAAAATAAGCATGAATATGAGTTAACTAGGATAAGAATTTAAGTTATAAATGCATGTTATCACACCCCCCAACTTATATCATTGTTAGTCCCTTAGCAATGGAAAGAGAAAAAGTATGTAATAGGACTAATAAGCTTAGAAAACCATGGGTTAAGCATTGATAGCATCTGAAATGAATGTTCTACCTTAAATGATGACAAGAAGAAAGTAATGTACTAGAAACTCAGGGTCATGGCATTCCTCTGGCAAACACTTTAATCCACCACAAGAACTAAGAATGCTCTTGCTCTACATACTAATAGAAATATACATAATTAAAAGAAATTCATCATACCAAACCAATCGTCGCCTCCTCCTTGCACTATGGACATGAATGATAAGGGCACAAGAAGTAGAAACAAGCATCATCCTTTTCGTACATAGTGGCTATAAAATAGAGTCGGCTAAAACATATGGGAGGTAGCTTACCATTCTAATTCTTCTTTTTTTATTTTTCTTCTTTTCATCCTAATTCTATTTTTTTGTATTTTTCTTTCTTTCTAATTCTACTTTATTCATCCTAATTCAACTTGCTGCAAGCCTTTTTGAAGAAGTAGATTAGATAATTCAGAATTTGAAATTTAGAAGGCTTTTTATGCAACTTTATTAAAAAACAACATAACTCATTTCATGGTGCTCATCCTACCCATGTGTTGTTGACGAAACATTTTCGTACGGTCGTTAAACACACAAAATGTAAGTCAAAAAAAATTTATAAAACCGAATTGACAAATATAAGATATAAAATCAAGCAATGTGTAAGTATCGGGTCGATCCACAGAGCGTGATAGGAACATGAATAGTAGTTATAACCACCCATTATTGTTCTTATTTAGCTTTATTAAACTCATGTATACACCATCCCCTCCATTATCTCTTGACTTGATGTTGTAGACTATTAATGCATCAAAAAGATATTATGTTGCATGATCTCATTTTCAAGAGCTATACAAAAGGAAGAGTAACAAGACCCTCCAAAATAGAAGGCATAATAGGCTGTCCAAAGCAAAGAAATGAAGTATACAAGAGGATGGGTAGCAAGATCCTCCAAAATAGAAGTGCTTAAAGGGCTTAATGGGCTGTCCAAGACAAGCAATGTGAGCCCAACCGAGGAGATTCTGGAGAATAAAAGAGTGAAAAAGCTCTTTTGGGAGCTTCTTCTACCTTTTTTAGTTTCTTCCCGTAGCTGCTTCTGTTTCTTCTTCCTTCTTTTACTGTTGTTCTTTCTCTCTCCTAGGTTTAGATTTCCCCTGGCGTTCTTCCCGTCGGAATGTAGTGTAAAATAGGAATGCAGTCTTTCTTTAATTTTAAATCTTGTTCTTCTTCTTCACGCTCTTAGCAATATTTCCTCCCTCGTCTTCTTTCTTCTCTCTTTTTTCCACTTTCTTTCTCTCTTTTTCATCCCGAAAATCTCTCCTTCTCTCTATCGCTTTATCGTTCTCCCTCTCTTTCCCATTTTCTTTTTTGTGAATCTATTGCCCGTTCTCTGCTAAATCTCTTTCTTGTAACTTTTTTTTCTCTCTTCTCTCCCCAGTTTTTCACGTTGCCTCGCTATCTCCGATTTTATCTCCCTCGATTCCTCCGTCTATTTCTACTTTCTCTCTTATCTTCTACATTCAATCTGTCTCTCTCTACCTTTTCCGAAGTCATCTTCATCCTCTCCCTCACGATTTCTCTCTATTCTTCTCCTATCATTGTCATTTTATTGCTTCCATCTAATCCCTCTTCTTCTTCCTCCTGCGCCATAGTCTTTCTTTTTCACCATCTCCTCTTGTTGATTTTCTGATTCTTCTTCTCTTTCTTTCGCCGTTTTGGTATCTGCTTCCTCTCTCTGTCTACATTTTCCGTCTTCCTTGGTTTATCTCTTTCTCTTGAGTTTTGATTTCATTTCCCTCGACCCCGTTTTTTTCTGTCCAATCTTCATTCATGGTCAATCTTTTTCTTTCTTCCTCTATCTCCATTCTCTCTCTCAATATTCCTCTGCATTTTCCCTCTTTCTCTAAATTTCCCCTTTCATAACCCTCAAATTTCTCTCCCCCTTCCTCCGCTTCATTCTCGCAACGTCTTCTCCTCATCGCCCTCACAATCCTATGGTATTTTTCCTCTCCCTCAATTTTTCTTTCTCTCTCTTACGCGATTCGTCTCTACCTTCTCTCTTCCGACTCGTCTTCCGATTGTCCTTCTCCCTTTTCTCTGACGTCGTCTCGTATTTTTTTATTTCCCATTATTTTCTTCCCATCGGCTCGTATTCTTCTCTTCTTAATCTATCGTCTTCTCCCTCTTAATCGCATTATTTCTCTCTCTCTCTCTCTCTTTCTTTCGATTTCTTTCTTACCTCTCTCTCTTGTGATCTCCTTTTCTTTTCACCGAATACCCACACACGCAAACTCTCTCTTTCTCTTCATCTTTGGTAATCTCTCTCCCGTTCCCTATAATTTACATTTTCATTCCATCATTCCCAAATTTTCGTCATTCTTTTCGTTTCTCCCGAATTTCAATTTTCTGTTTCTCTCCTCTTCCGCCGCATCTTCCCTTCTCTCTTACATGATCTCTCACCCCCTCACATCGTCTATCTCTTCTTCATCTTTCCGAACCCAGTCGTCTTCTTTGTCTATCATTTTTCTTCTCCTCTGGCATTATTTTCGATACCTCCAGATCTCTCCCTCTTTCTCTCACTCTCTATTCCGCATCGCCATCTCCCTCTGTCTTGTATTTCTATCACTCCCTATCTTTCTACTAACTGCACGCATTTCTCTCCCTTCCCGAGTCCTCTCTCTTCTTCTACTCTTTCTCTCTCTTCCCCTTTCTCCAGCTACAGACCTCTCTCTATGCCTCTCTTTCTCTATCTCTCTGTTTTGTCTTTTTCCACCAAACCCTCTTTTCACGGTCAACCCTTCTTCCCTCAGTCCATACTCTCTCTCTCTCTTGCTTCACTCCCTTTCTATTCTTCTATTTTCTCACTATTTCTCTCCGCTCATTCTCCCTAAAAAGGCACTCTCTCTAGTTTGGTGTTCACTCCATTTCTCTCTGCCTTCCCCGTCTTTCCTCTAATTTCTCTTTTCCAATTTTTATTTTTATACATCTTATCACACATCATCTTTCCTTGTCTTATTCTAACTTTAGTATTCCTCTATTTTGCATATCTTCTAATTGTCTTTTTTTTATATGACTTCATTCTGACCCAATCTCCTTTCTTACCACCTACGTTGACATTCTCTCGCCTTAAAGTCCCTGTGGATCGACCTAGGAAACCTATACATCCCAATCATCCCATTTGCTTCATAGTTCCTAGTTATAAATAGTAAGTTTTCTGGGCTTAAACACACAACGACTTTGAGCCTATCGAGCGCCAGGGTTGACTTTAATTGCAGAGTTGACTTGGTCAAACTTAGGCTTAAAAGGAGTTTTAAATAAGAGAAAATGAGATGTGACGAATGGAAATGATATTAATAGACTAAATAAGAAGTTCTAAGAATTGAATTCTCGAATTTGACAGAGAAAAGTTAAAAGTCAAAGTCAAAGTCAAAGCATTGACTTTGACTAACAGTAGATGTTCTGTAAAATCAGAGAACCTGACAATGTCAAAACATTACAAAAGTTATATCTTTATAAACTAGAGAGACAATGAAATTTATTGATATCAATTCTGGATTTTTGGAAAAGAAATGTATTTACTATGAATTATTGAAAATCAAATATCAAAAAATCCTCGAAATGAACACCTTAGATGAAATCTTCAAATTGACCAAATAAATGAAATCAAAATCTTGCAATTTCTATGTTAGTGGGAAGAAAAGAACCAGAGGAATCCAAAGAGACCATAATGATCAATCTCCGATTTGTAAATTGAAATTAATTGACCCCGAAAGTCAACGTTTGACTTTTGATGAAAGATGAACAGTGCTGAGTCAAACGTTAAATTGAAGGGTCAAATGAACTCCGAATTCGACGTTGCTATCCACGGAAAGCTGATGAAAAGAGGAATATAATGAAACCAACATCAAGTGATTTGGAATTATAATCAGAGATATATCCTATTTTGAAAATCAGCAACTTTTCGGACTAAAATTTGGGGAAAATGAAGAACACTAAGAACTAATTTGCAAAATTAAACTTCTAAATCTAATAAAAACATAAATTACCTCTTGATAATCGATCAAGTCTCACTACTAACCCGATTGCCGCAACAGTGGGGCTTCAATTCTCGTGGATTGAAGCGAATTTGCTCGGATTATTCCTTGCCAATGTTTGGAATTCAAGGGGAAAATTTGACGAAATCAAAAGGGAATTCGCGATCAATCCTGCTCCAATTGCTTCGTAATCGAGTCTAAATGTGGGGGGATCACAAAGAACTTAAGACCTTCTTCGATATTTTCTTAATTACCTTCATGAATCGATCAAAAGTTAAAGAACAAGAAGGGAAATACATCGCTTTTAAAGGAGATTTTGGCCCAAAAATTGTAGCCAATTGATGTTGTCGTGGGAGCGGTTTGATGGGGTCGTAGGAGCGATTCCCTTGGGCGGCTTCGTGGCTCCTGATTTGGCGCTGAATGCACCACGATCGTGCGCTGATCAGGCCACGATCGCGCGTCGATCGTTGTTTTTTGTTAGACGCGATCCCTTGTCCGATGGAGATCGGGTAAGTTGAGCAGACCTAGTCGCACTATCAAGCTGGTCTTTCTTCGTCTGTCCGATGGAGATCCGACCGTCTCAAGGAATTGCGATGCCATTCGTTTGATGAAGATCACGATCGTCTTGACAAATCATGATGACATCCATTCGATGAAGATCACGATCGTCCTGATGATCGTGATGCCATCCATTCTTACGAGATCATGATCCGTCAAATGGAGATCAGACCATCCCACTGAGTCGCCAAGTAAGCCATCGATCGCGATCGTCCGCTCTGATGGAGATTTGACGCTTCATGCGTCGCCACGATGAGAAAAAGATCAGCTCATCGTGGCCGTCTCATCGCAATGGCGCGATATTCCTGTTGATGACGATCATAGCTCGTTGGGACACCACGTGGCGATCGGTGAGCTCTGCGATCGCTGCCACTTAGAATACCTTTAGCGAACGTGCTTGATTGACAATCGTGTGGACTCGAGTCCACGCGATCTCTGTCATCTTGATGGAATCTGACGCCTCCCGTGCGTCCACCTTGCCAACAAAAGGTAAGAAATGTGTGGGACATAGTCCCACACGGAAGAAAATATGATGAAAGGTTAGGTTAAATAGTGGGGAGCGATAACGCATTAGCGTTACCACCCCAAACTCCTAACTGGGGCCCACTAACCCGTGGGCCCTCCATAGGCCGACCGCCCTGCCACGTGGCGCCCCACACGGGCATTTGTGTGGACCCACATGGACACGCGTGGCCTCCTCCAACGTGTCCGCGCCCTCTGCGCCCTGTGCACCACCTGCGCCTCGCATGGGCCACCCACGGCCTTGCCACATGGCCTCAACGCCGCATCGCATCCGCACGATGGTCCCGCGCGCCATGTTAGCTCACCCGTAAGCACCTGCGGGTAAGTAAACCCATTTTTTGCAATTTTTAAAAAACAAAAAATCAATTTAAAAATAAAATAAAAATCGAAAAAAGGCATAAACTTGAGAAATTCAAAACTTTAAATATACAACTCCTTTTTAATCCAATTTTTCTCCATTGGATTACAAGTTTATTCCTCTTTAACATCATGTCATTTAAAATATATTTTCAAAGAAAAAATTAAGATGAATGAAAAATTACTTAGCTCATTTCTTAATAAGTACTCCAAATCATAAATTCATCTTGAAATTATCCTTCAAAACATGCACTAAAGTCAAAAATCGTTCAAGAAAAGAGATTAACTTCTATTAATTAAAACTTAACAAAATACTAATCATCTATCAAGCATGAAATTATCCCTAATTTATGCATAAATATCAACTTTAGTGAAATGACATATCCATGGAGAAAATTCCTAAAAAGTATGATAACATGCATCATATTCACATAAAATAAGCGTGAATATGAGTTAATTAGGATAAGAAATTAAGTTATAAATGCATGTTATCAGCCGTCCTTAGTAGACATACAACTTATTCCCCCGAAGAGGTTTTGGTATCTCTATGGATCAGGGAGCTTCACTATGCCAATAATAGTAGTGCCAACAAAGGATGATACAAGCTACGACTTGCTACGGAAAGTGGAAGGATGTGTGTGCAAGGAGTCATTAACTCAAGATTTAGAAATAAGAATGAGTGGATGAGAAGTATAGAAAGTTTTGAAAAATCATACTACGGGCTTGAGTACATCCTTAGTTTGGATTTGATGGTTCCCCAAAGGAATACCTAGATCCATAACTCCATTGACTCTACCATCTCCTCAACATACACTTAGGGTTGCTCTTCCCACAACTTTCTAAACAAATGGAGGTGTTAATGTACTCTATGCTCTTCTATTTAAAAATCAGATCATACATAGAATACTAAATGAAGAAATGCACAAATTTTGAATAATTTTAAGTTTTCTAGAAAACTCCCCCCATGCTCATTCCTTTTATTGTCCTCAATAAAACCCAACATGCTCATGGGAAAAGGGATGACAGTCAATATGCATGGCATGCAAAATTAGTAAAAAGCAAAAGAGACATAGGATAGAAAATAAAAACTTAGCGGGAATTTTCATTGGTTGCATTCTTCTCTTTATTTGTGAAGTTGTTTTGGAGCTAAATTTCTTCTTTTGATGTTCCCCTCTTCTTAGTACCTAATAAACTTATAAAGAATCAACACCAAGCATCAAAGAAAATAGAAAATATAAAAGTCAAAATAAATGCTAAAACAAGAACAAAAGTAGAGAATAAATGTAAAAAGAAAAATAAGGATGGGTTGCCTCCCAACAAGCGCTAAGTTTTACATCTTTAGCTAGACGTAACTCACTCCAACGACTAACTAATGGCTGAGATCTCAAGAGATTGGAGCTCTTCACTATGGGGAGGTGGAGGTCCTTCTTCACCAATATATGGCTTCAACCTATTTTCATTTACCTTGAAGGAATTGTTGGTCTTAGGATCCAAAATCAAGACCCATATATTATCATACACTTCAATAATCTGATATGGACCATCCCACCTTGAGCGCAATTTCCCTAGAAAGAGTTTAAGATGAGAATTATAAAGCCATACCTTGTCATGAACATGAAAAGTTTTCCTATTAATGTGCTTGTCATGAAAGGCTTTATTTTTGGCTTTATAAATCTCCGCATTTTGATACGACTCATTCCAAAGTTCTTGGAGCTCTTGAATTTCTAGAAGTCTTTATTTTCCTGCTTGATCAAGAGATAGATTGAGCTTTTTAATGGCCGAATATGCTCTATGCTCTAACTCGATGGGGAGGTGGCAAGGTTTGCCATAAATGAGCCTAAAAGGAGACACCCCAATGGGTGTGTTGAATGCGGTGCGGTAGGCCCATAGAGCATCAGGTAGCTTCGCTGCCCAATCTCTTCCATCCGTGCAAATGATCTTCTTTAATATATTCTTGACTTCTCTATTACTGACTACTTGGTCATTTTCTTGGGGGTGATACGGGGTCGTGACGCGATGGTGAACTCCATATTTCTTAAGTAAACTCCTGAAATGAGAGTTAGTAAAATGAGATCCACCATCACTAATAATAGCTCTAGGACAACTGAATCGAGAAAAGATATTGTTAACAATGAACTTATTAACCACTGGATGATCGTTTGTCCTTGTCGGTATCGCCTCGACCTATTTGGACACATAATCCACCGCTACAAGAATATACTCTTTGCCCTCCGACGATGGAAAAGGCCCCATAAAGTCAATCACATAGAGTTGAAAAATGTCTACATCAAGGATGGTTTACAAGGGCATTTCATCTCTCTTTGAGATGTTCAATGCGGATTTGCACTTTAGACACTCCTTGCAAAACTTGATCGTATCCTTGAATAGAGTTGGTCAATAGAAGCCACTTTGTAGCACTTTCGCTCCCATCTTGCTTGCGTAACATATGGTGGTCGGCTTTTTCTCGATTTGTCACCCCAAAACCATGCCCACTGCAAAATCAGAATCGTCACACATAATCTCAGAAGGTAAGCCCCAATTAGGACTTTGTAAAATAGGCGCTTCCACTAAAGCTTGATTCAGCTGCATAAAGGCGTGCTTCCCTTCTTCCTCAATGCTAAAATCTTTTTCCATGCATAAAAGAGGAGTTAGTGGTTTTGAGACTTTAGCAAAATCTTGAATAAAGCAACGACAAAAACCAACATACCCTTGGAAACTTCTGAGTTCCCTTATCGACTTAGGGAGTGCAAGGTCTTTGATTACCTCAACCTTGGTCTTGTCCACTTCCAAACCTTTGCTTAAAACTAAATGTCCAGGCACTATACCTTCTCATACCAAGAAGTGGGACTTCTCCCAACTAAGAACTAGGCGTTTCTTAACGCAAACGTTGAGGATTTGCGTTTAGTGCTCTAAGCACGCATTGAAACTTGGCTTGAAGATTGAGAAGTCGTCCATGAAGACCTCCATGTTGTCTCCTATAAAATCAGAGAAGATGGCCATCATGCACCTGTGAAATGTGGCAGGGGTGTGACATAGTCCGAATGGCATGCGATGAAATGCATATATGCCAAATGAATATGTAAACTTCATCTTCTCCTAATCATCAGGGTGTACAGCTAACTGATTATACCCAGAGTAGCCGTCTAGGAAGCAATAAAATCCTTGACCTGAGAGCTTGTCACGAATTTGGTCAATAAATGGCAAGGGGAAATGGTCTTTCTTTGTCGCCGCGTTAACCTTCCGATAGTGGATGCATACTCTCCACTTCGTCGGAAGACGCATCTGAATTTCTTCGCCCTTGTCATTTGTCGTCACGGTGATCCCCGCCTTCTTGGGGACAACGTGCACCAGACTGACCCATGGACTGTCGGAGATGGGATATATGATACCTACATTAAGCTATTTAAGGATTTCATCCTTAACGGCATCCCATACCTTAGGGTTTAGCCATCTTTGTGCCTCTCTAGAGGGACAAGAGTCCTCCTCTAGGAAAATGTGATGCATGCACAAAGAGGGATCAATTCTTCTCGACAAATTCCATCCGATTGCTTCCTTCCTCGCTTACAAGACCGCCAATAATCTCTCCTCTGGGTCGTGATCTAGCTGTGAGGATATAATAATGGGGTAAGCACTATGATGATCAAGAAAAGCATATTTCAGCGTAGAAGGTAGCAGTTTTAGCTCGGGTGTCGTCTCGCCGGAGGGAAAAGGATCATGCTCGGGCTCCTCAAAGCTCCCATCCTCAATAGCCTCCATCGTCTCCTTGCTACAACTCGAGATCTCCGTATCCTCGTAGATATCGACGGCGCCTACCTCATCGGACTCGTGTGAAGGATGTCCCATCAACTTGTTGATGCTCACCTTCATCGTGATATCTGATAACATGCATTTATAACTTGAATTCTTACCCTAATTAACTCATATTCATGCTTATTTTATGTGAATATGATGCATGTTATCATACTTTTTAGGAATTTTCTCCATTGGCATGTTATTTCACTAAAGTTGATATTTATGCATAAATTAGGGATAATTTCATGCTTAATAGATGATTAATCTTTTGTTTAAATGAATAGAAGTTAATCTCTGTTATGGAATGATTTTTGACTTTTGTAAACGTTTGGAAAGATAATTTCAAGATGAATTTATGATTTAAAGTGTTTAATGAAAAATGATTTAAGTAAATTTTAATTCATCTTGATGTCTTCATTCTAAATATATTTTAATTGACATGATATTAAAAAGAAGAGAATTTGTGATCCAATGGAGAAAATTTGGCTTAAAAAGGAGTTGTATTTTGAGAAATATGAATTTCTAAAGTTTTAGCCCTTTTTCCGATTTTTATTTGAATTTTAAAGTGATTTTTAGATGAATTTATTTGTTAAAATCGCGAAAAAGGGGGGTATTTTGGTCCACAGGTACCCGACTGATGACGTGGCAGGCAAACCCAGGTGGCGGCTGACGTGGCGCGCTGGACCACCGCGTTGTTACGACGTGGCACTGAGGCCACGTGGCAGAACGCGTGTGGCCCACGCAGGAGGCGCGCCAAATGTCCACGTGTCGCGGAGTAGAGAGGAGATAATAGGACACTTATTAGGGGAATCTTCTCCCCTATTTAACCACGTCCTGCCTCTTTATTTCTTCCGTGTGGGACTATGTTCCCACACGATTCTTACCTTGCAGGCGACGTGGCGGCTTGGTGGGCGTCGGATCGGATCAGAGCAGCGGAGATCGCATGGACCCGAGTCCACACGATCGCCAGATCAAACACGTGCCTAAAATAGATCGTAAGTGAAAGAATCGCAAGGCCTACCTTGCGCCACGTGGACAATTCTAGAGCGCTGAATCTTCATCAAACGAAGGGCATTGTGATCACGATCATCACCGCGATCAACTCGATGTGACGGCGGATGCTCATCGAAATCGTGGACCACGCGATCACGCAATCAAAGCCATTCGTTCACCTGAGGCGTAATCGAACGCCGACGGACGATCGTGGAAGAACTCCACGATCGCGGCGCGATCGAGCTGCGATCGAGGAGATTATGGCGCGGGATCGGAGTGGATTCGTCTCCCATCGATCGGCAAGCGATCGACGAAGCTCGAGTAGAATGATTGACGCCCGATCGCGGCCCAATCGTGGCGCGATCGTGGCGAAAATCGTGGCACACGTGAAGCAAAATTGGACCTGAAATCAAGCCAATTCGTCGCGGATTTGAAGCAACGACCCATGCCCAAGGAATCGTCTCCATGACGCTTGAAAACCGCTCCCACGAACGCTTCAATTGGCCACGATCTTCAGGCCAATTTCTTCTTGAAAAACCCATGTATTCCTTCTTTTGTTCTTCAACTTTTGATCGACTCGTGAAGAAATTAAGCGAGTTTCGAGGAAGATCTCTAGTTCATCGTGTTCCCCCCCGCGTTTAGACTCGATTCCGAAGGGATTGGAGCAGGATTGATCGCGAATTCCTCAGTGATTTCATCGAATTTTCCCCTTGAATTCTGAAAGTCCGTGAGAAAGGATCCGAGCAAATTCACTCCAATTCGCGCAAATTGGAGCTTAATTCTCGTGGCAATCGGGTTAGTAGTGAGATTCGATCGATTATCAAGAGGTAATTTGAGTTTTTATTAGATTTAGAAGTTTAATTTTCCAAATTAGTTCATAGTGTTCTTCATTTTCCCCAAATTTCGGTCTGAAATTTTGCTGATTTTGAAAATAGGATATCTCTTTGATCATAATTCCAAATCAGTTGATTTTGGTTTCATTGGATTCCTCTTTTCATCAGCTTTCCGTGATTAGCAAATTCATCAAATTCCGAGTTCATTTGACCCTCCAATTTAACGTTTGACCAAGGACTGTTCATCTTTTATCATAAGTCAAACGTAGACTTTCGGGGTCAATTACTTTTATTAACAAATCAGAATTTGATAGATTCGGTCTTCTTGGATTCCTCTGGTTCTTAGCTTTCCATTGACATATAAAGTGCAAGATTTGGATTTCATTTGGTCATTCAATTTGAAGATTTCCTCTGAGGTGTTAATTTCGGGGATTTTATGATCATTGATTTTCAATAGTTCGTAATAAATCCATTTCTTATCCAAAAATTACAAAATCTATATCAATAAATTCCATTTTCTCGCTAGATTCCAAATATCTAATTTTCGTAATCTTCTGACTCTGTTTGATTCTCTGATTTTGCATAACACCTATTGTTGGTCAAAGTCAACGCTTTGACTTTGACTTTTCTCTGTCAAATCCGAGATTTCAATTCATAAAACTCCTTATTTACCTTATTTATATCGTTTCCATGTCTTGCATCTTATTTTCTCTTATATAAAACCATCGTCTTTGTGTTTTAACGACACACGAAAATGACTTGTCAATATCTCCAACCTAAAATATAACTTCCCCCTTGCCCCAATCTGTGATCGCTTTCGCGGTAGCTAAAAATGGTCTCCCTAGTATGATGGGAGAGTCGGTGAGGTCCTTCATGGATTTCATATCAACGATAATAAACTCTACCGGAAACTAGCATTTTTTGACCTTAACTATCACATCCTCTACTACGCCATGAGGTCGTCTAGCGGATCCATTCGCTTTGCTCAGCTCGATAAATAATGGCTCCATCTCGCCAAGTGGACAAATTTCGTATACTCCCTTTGGGAGAATATTGACACTACCCCTTGTGTCAAGAAGAGATCGAGTGAAAGTCCCACCCCCTATCTCACAACTAATCATGGGAGCTCCGGGATCACGTTGCTTACAAGGAAGCGTACTTAGCATGATGGATCTAATGGTCTCACTCAGATGGATACGTTTTGGCTTTCTTGTAGGGGTGCAAAGTCCTTTCAAGAACTTTGCGTAGGATGAAATATGCTGGATGGCGTCTACTAATGGGATGCTGATAGTAACCTGCCTAAAAGCCTCTAATAATATGTCATCGCTATCACTCGTAGGGACTCTAGGCCGGCTCAATAGCTGAGTATATGACACCGGAGGTTTGTAAACCTCGGGATTGGGCTCTACCCTACTCTCCTCATCGGGTGCCTCCTCATCCTCAGAGTCCTCTAGAATAATCGTGGGAGATGGACGGTCGTCCCTCTCCTCAAGTGGGTCCTTGTAGCGCTTGTGGTCCGTATGACGATCCACCAAGACCTTGCCGCTACGTAGGCCCGATATGGCATGTGCCTCCTCTGATGCACCATCAGTGCGAGCTTTGTTCACATTGTGGGTGTCGCTCGACGATGCTTGACCTACATTCCTAGGATTTGCCAAAGGTTTGAAAGGTAATTGATCAATAAACTCAACTCGCTTACTATTCCTTTGCTCGGTGGAAGCATCAGAGCATTGGCCCCTTCGACTCGGTCGAGTCGGTGGCTAATCTCATTCAGTTTTCTCATCATTTGTGCTAATGCACTCATGACGGGGTCAACTGAAGGTGCCGGAGGTGGGACAGCCTGTGGCGGTGTGACCGCTCAAGGAATACCGAGGGCGAAAGATGTCGGCCTGGAGTTCCCCATGTGCTGCAGCGCGGATCCGTAGGGCTGATGATATGGCATGTGCTACCTGTTTAGCTGCTATGCATAAGTAGGGTTATGAAAACTATAATAACCCTGATTCGGGTAGTTTGACCTACCCACCTGGCTCAAACCTGGATATGAAGTAGGGTTTGGCGGAAATGAATATGGATCTTGGATTGCCATCACGGGGCAATCCAGCTCTACATGCTCAAAAGTAGAGCAATGCGAACACGGCGAGACATCAACATGTAAGACTGGCGCGAGGCCATCAGAACCCAGTCGGATCTTAAGCGAATCCATGATCAAGTTCTATGCTTCCGTTAGTTTCTCAATCTTATCTAAAAGCAATACTGTCTCTACCGCCTTTGCATCCAACATCCCTCCCATAGCGGGAGCGCTCCGTCCTCCGAAGGATTTAGCCGCATGATGGTGGATATTCTCCGCCACCAACTCAATCAACTCGAGGGCTTCATCCTTGTACTTTCTCATGAATGTGCCTCCACTAGCGGCATCGAGCAAGTACCTATCAGGTGCATCTAAACCATCATAAAAAATGTGAGTAAGCTCATGTTTAGGTATACCATGATGCGGACACTGTCTCAAGAGATCCCTAAGTCTCTCCCACGGCTCATAGAAAAGCTCACCCGGCCCTTGTGAGAACTCGCGTATGGCGGGTCTCACGGCACTAGTCTTGCCTACCAGAGTAGTACTTACACAAAAATGCATCTTCCATGTCTCTCCATTAATCAAACTCGCAGCCCAAGGTGAAAAACCACACCTTTGCCCTTTCCTTAAGCGTCAAGGGGAAGAAGCGCATCTTGGTCGTCTCGAAGGGGACATTGTGCAATTGGTTGAATTCGCACACCTCAGTGAACTCGTCCACATGTCGATATGGGTCCTCCGATGGTAGTCCATGAAGAGTGGGCAAAAAGCCAAGAATATGTGAGCCAATTTTAAAATTCGCACCTCGTTGAAGAGGCGCATTGACTCGCGTAGTCTGCCTATGGACGATCGGTCTTGCGTAATCGCTAAGACGTCGTCTCACTATCTCAGCAGAAAGAGGGGCGTCTATCGGCTCTTCTCACTCTGGTGTGACGATGGCACGAAGGGAATCACTAGAGGCCTTCGATGGAGCTCTAGAATGCGTGGATGTA
The DNA here is from genome assembly GCA_024174645.1 of Lemna minuta. Lineage (NCBI taxonomy): Eukaryota > Viridiplantae > Streptophyta > Magnoliopsida > Alismatales > Araceae > Lemna > Lemna minuta. The sequence continues at coordinate 15,248,877 of CM044110.1, read as the reverse complement.
GCGAAGAGGTCCTTATACAAGGCATTTTCCTTGTATGCCTCATGGGTCACGGATTATGATGTCCTTGTTGTCCTTCTCGGTTCCTAGGATGCCTATTGATACCTAAATCCAAAAAGATCACAGAACAGCAAGTATATATATATAAGAAAGTTAGAAAAAGGGTGAGACAAAAAGGATGATGTCCAAATAAAAAATGCTTCACTTAATCCACCAAAAAGATAGATCAAGCTACACATTATCAAAAATCACACCAATAAAGATAATAATACTAATAAGTCACTGATAACAAAGAATAAGTCTCATATATATCAATATCGACGTCTCGAATAGGTGAAAAACACAAAATAGACTACAAAATTTGCACCAAAACTATAAAATAATGGGCAAAATTATGTAATATTACCTTGCTATACCTTTTCCACCATTGATAGGGTCTGATAAACTCTCTGCAGGTCAGTAAACAACAGAAGACAAAAACCTAAATCTAACCGCAAAATCAAGCAATCAAATCAATAACACATGCTCCTCGGCAACGACACCATTTTCACGAAGCCTTTTCGTGCGGTCGCTAAACACACAAACGTAAGTGAAACAAAATTTATAAAACCGAACTCACAAAGATAAGATATAAAATCAAGTAATGTGTAAGTATCGGGTCGATCCACAGAGAGCAGGGTTGACTTTAACTGCAAAGTTGATTTGGTCAAACTTAGGTTTAAAAGGGGTTTTAAAGAAATAAAACTAAGATGTAATGAACAAAAGTGATATAAATAGAATTAATCAGAAGTTTTAAGAATTAAAATCTCCGATTTGACAAAGAAAAGTCAAAAGTCAAAGTCAAAGTGTTGGCTTTGATCAACAGAAGGTGTTCTATAAAATCAGAGAAGCAAAAGGTGTCAGAAGATTACAAAAGTTATCTATTTGGAAACTATAGAGAAAATGGAATTTATTGATATGGATAAGAAATGGATTTACTATGAATTATTGAAAATCAAATATCAGAAAATCCCCGAAATGAACACCTCAGAGAAAACTTCAAATTGACTAATTAAATGAAATCCAAATCTTGCAATTTATTTATTAATAGAAAGCTAAGAACCAGGGATATCCAAAGAGACCAAAATTATCGAATTCCAATTTGTAACTTGAAAGTAATTGACCCAGAAAGTCAACATTTGAATTCTGATGAAGAATGAATAGTGCTCGATCAAACGTCAAATTCAAGGGCCAAATGAACTTGCAATTCGATGAATTTGCTATCACGAAAAGCTGATGAAAAGAGGAATCCAATGAAACCAAAATCAAGTTATTTGGAATTATAATTAGAGAGATATCCTATTTTGAAAATACGTAATTTTTTGGATTGAAATTTGGGGAAAATGAAGAACACTAAGAACTAATTTGGGAAATTAAACTTTTAAATCTAATAAAAACTCAAATTATGATGGAGAATGATTTTGAAAACATGAACACAAGGGTTCTAAGGGAACCATCCTCCTCCTCCTCCTCCTCCTTATCCACCAACTTGATAAATTATCCATTAATTAAATGGATGAAGAAGACCTTTCTAAATAAATAAAGAGAGTGTAGATCTTAAGGGATTTATTTTCCGTCCTTCCTCTTTTTCCTATTTTATACTGATCTAAAGATTGACTTGGTCAAACATTTAATCCTTATCTTTAGAAACCTAGAATTCCTTGAGTGGACCAAGTCAACCACCTTCTTCCTTGATATAGGATCCTAATTTCCAAACCTTATCCACTATATCATATGAACCTTGTATATTTATAAAGTAATGATCTCAAGAAACATCATTAGGAACATCTTTGATTTCCAATTTCTTATTTTTTTGAACAACTTCTGATGCCGGACCGAGGGATGGGCTCGGCCTGACGCTAAGGATACTATGGGGAAACTAGGGAAGGGGTGTGGCCTATGGTATCTAGATGATGCGGTGATGTCTCGATGTACTCCTCAAGCAGTCAACCTTCCCACACGTCGTCTCGGAGTTCCGGGGATGCGCCGAGTAGGAGGGGTCGGGAATCCTCCCGGGCTTGTCGTGGCAGGAGAGAGAGCAACCTCGAGTCGTCGGTGGGAGCTCGACCGTCAACCCGGCGGCCGGATCCAGGATCCCAATCCCGTAACCAAAACTCACTCAACCTAACTAGGCCCGAGGGCGGTGGAGATAGATGCGGGAAGTACTGAAAGAAATATTGCACTTCAAAATAAAAGGGAGGGGATGCGTGCCTAACCTGCGGGGCGCGAGCCCGGTCGGTCGGGGCGAGGGAGGTTGTCGGGCGCGGCAGGACGGTCGGCACTGGTCGGAGGTGAGGGAGATTCGCGGCGAGCTCGGCGGAGGGAGGGGCGGCGTCGGGCAGCGGTTCCGGGCGATGCGCCGAGCGGCGATGACTAGGCGCGACGGCGGATGATGGATGCGGCGGGAAGCGGCGAGTGACGATCGAAACGGTGGTGGACTGGGCCCGGCGATGGAGCGGGCGATCGGGCCGGGGCGATCGGACGCGGCGGTGAGGCGGGACGCGGCGGAGGCGGCTGGCTGGGCGCGGCGGATCGCGGCGGCTGGCAGGGCGAGGCCGGGCGCGGTGGACGGGAGATGGGGCGTGTCCGGTTCGACGATGGAGTGGGGATCGGACGCGGTAGGACGGGCGGCGGGTGCGGGAAGCGGAGGGGGCGGAAGGCTGCGGCTGCAGCCGGGCGTGGCGGCGGTGGCAGCAGGACGCGAGGGCGGCGGCGGGATGCGGCAGCAGCGATCGCGGTTGAGCGGCAGCCGATAGGGAAATGGCGCGGCGGCGACGGCGGCGGCCTTGGGCGTCGGTGGCGGCGGCTGGGATCAGCGCCGGCGGCGGCTGGGCGCGGCGGCGGCGACGGCGGCTTGAGCGGCGGCGATGGCGGCGGCGTGGAGCGGATCCGGGGTTAGGAGCAAGGAGTGGCGGCGGAGGCGGCGGCGGCGCGTCGGCGGTAGGGACTTCTTCCTAACCTTCCTTGAGCAGCCACTCGAGAGGAAGACTCTTCTTTTCTCAAATGACGGCTAGGGTTTGTGGGGGGCTCCCTTCCCCTCTTATAGAGCCCATGGTGGGCCAAGAGAGGAAAGGGCCCACTTGAGGCCCACAACCCACACCCATGCTCATAGAAAAGAAATAAGGTTCACAAAGGGAAAGGGCCTTAGGCTAGGGCCCCGAAACGAAGGGAACCCACCCCCAAGGCCTAAAAGAGAGAGAGGAAGATATGCAAAGGCCCACTTAAACACGTGCGGGCTACAAAAGTGCGAAATAAAAGGAAAGGGTAGAACGATAAATCCCCGCGCGTGCGAGCCTGATGAAGTCTGTGGTGGCGAGATGAAGTCCTCACTTAGTGTAGTGAAAGTCGGCATCCTTCGTCTTCGCCTGTCGAGGGGGCTGGACACGCGTGGGTGTCGGCTCCTCCGGCGCCGTAGTGTCGTGCCTTGGTGGCGACGGGGGTCGTACGCCACCAACTTCCCATCTGAGAAGAATCGGTTACGTCTCGAATATGAGTTCGAAAGGCCAAAAAAATATACTGACGACAAAATGACGAAGAAAGTGGCGACAAAAGCTGCGAGCTTAATCGCTAGTCAACCCGACAACCTTCAACAACAAGAGACCATCCTTACGCCCTTCTGCAACTTCTATAACACATACGCAAAGAAGGCAAAGTTTCGGAAACTTCCGAACACTTCCGTGTAGTCTCACGATACAACCTGGCTCTCTCACGATACAACAGTCTCAGAAGCTCACTAATACAACCTTACCGTCACCTACCAGTACCTGCCCTCTCTACACCTCACCTTGGAGATCCGCAAAGAAATTAAAAGGCAAAGACCAACCGACATCCACAACCCACCTACGAACAACCCTCGAACGAGATTAATTCCGTAAGGATTATCATCTGTTCGGCATTTCACCCATTGATTGCTAAAGGACGACAAGACCGGTCATCGGAGAAGAAATTTGCCGCCACAAAACCGAGACAATCCCAGCACGTTTTGACTAAGCCATATCCGCGGAGAGCCGCCTCAACAAGTCAACGCTGTGAATGGAATTCCCGTCTGCCAGCGCGGACGACGTCTTTCAGACAAACTTCGATTTCATATTCTAATCTGTGGCGCATTCCAAAGGATGTTCCACGCGCGTGACGACAGTATCGAATGAAGAACGCGGCGATGAAAGATTTACTCAATTTAGAGAAGTACGCGCAGGAATAAAGGAAATGTTGGGAACTCTCTAACTTATCAAACTCTACGACTTCCCGCCGAGTCAATGCAGTCAACCAAGCGGAATATAACCGCCGTGACACGACGCTTCGCCTCGCCGTAACTCCTCTTTTCGTAATCCTATAAAATGGCAAATTGTAAGAGATCGAAGACAATTTTTTGTTGAATGAAATTTCGGTTCTTTTGGTTACTTGGTTCGTTTACCTGTGTTCGTGTTCTTCCCTGTTTCTCCACCTTTCTTCCACCTTCTCTCATCTCCCGAGTTCTATCTCTCTTTCCCTTTCTCCCTCCCATTCTGTCTGTCTTTCATCCATCTCCCGTCAGATATTCGGTGAGGACATTCTGTATCGTGAGGAGAAAATTCCCGAGCATCATCTTCGCCGTCCTGATCAGGTAATGATCCTCATCTGTTTTAACGGTGAATAAAAGTTCAGTTGCAAAATCTAAAAGTCCCACATTAGATTCCCCGTCCTCTCCTTTTCACCCATTCTGTTTCTATTTTCCTCTCTCTCATACCTCCGCCTCTCTTTTCTTTATCACCATCATTATTCTATTCTATCATAAACTCCTTTAATATCTATTTCTATATTTTACTCTCTAATTTATTATCATCCATTCTATTTCTCTTATCTCTTCTTTATCTTTATCATTATCATCCTCATTATCTTCATTATCCTCTTCTTATTTCCGAAAATATTCCCACATAATCTTCAGTGAATTAGCCATTCATTAATTGGTGGTATCAATTCATAGGTCCTCCCCTAATTTGTAGGAATACCATCACATTAAGAAATATCCTACATCAAATTACCTCTTGATAATGGATCGAATCTTACTACTAGTACGATTGCCGCAAGAATGGGGCTTTAATTCACGTGGATTGAAGCGAATTTGTCTGATTTCTTCCTCGGGGACGTTCGAAATTCAAGGGGAAAATTTGATGAAATCAAAAAGGAATTCGCGATCAATCCCGCTCCAAATGCTTTGCAATTGAGTCTAAACGAGGGGGGATCACAAAGAACTCAAGACCTTCCTCCAAATTCGCTTAATTCCTTCACGAATTGATCAAAATTTGAAGAACAAAGTAGAGAATACATTGGTTAAAAAGTGGATCTTTCGCCCAAAAATTTGGGTCGTTTGATGCGGTCGGGGGAGCGGATTAATAGCCACGATTAGACTGCGATTGGGGTCCATCATTTGGAGCGGTTGTGGGTCCCCATTTTTTGCTGAATGGGCCATGATAGTGCCAGGATCGAGCCAGGGTCACGCGTCGATCGTGGTTCTTCGTCGATGTCGATCCACCGTCCGATGAAGATTCTGATGACGCTCTCGATCCACCATTCGATGAAGATCCTCTGATGATGAACTCGACAATCGTGCGCTCGCAATGAATCGAGTGTTGTTAATTTGATGAGGATTGGATGATAATAATTTGTCCATGCGGTGCTCCCCGATTCTGAAATCGTGAAAGATCGTGACCGTCCCATGAAGCCACATCTGATGGAGATCGTGCGATCACGATGTGTCCACGCGTCACTGGTAAGCCCTCCATCAAATCCACTTACTCCTTATTTTGAGCACATGCGTTGATGGATGATCGCATGGACTCGTGTCGACGCGATCGATGTCTCGTGCTTGGATCCGACGCCTATCGCGCGTCCACGTCGCCTGAAAAGGTTAAATACTAGTGTGGTTCAACGCTATTGTGTTACCACCCCAATCATATTACTAGGGCCCACTAATCCGTGAGCCCTCCAATTGCCAGCTCTCCTCACGCCACGTGGCGCCCCTCACACGTGTCCGCGTGGAACCACGTGTCTGCACCCTGTGCGCCACCTCTGCTTCACATGGGCATCCGCCCGGGTCCTACGTGCCATGTCAGCTCCTCGCCACATCAGCTACGGGGTGTGTACACAAAAATACCCCCTTTTTCACGATTTAAATCAGGAAAAATTAATTTAAATTAAGATAAAAAATCAGAAAAGGTATAAATTTTATAAATTCATAACTTTAAATATATAACTCTTTTTTACTCCAATTTTTCTCCATTGGATCACAAATTTCTTCTGTTTTAACATCATGTCATTCAAAAATATATTTTCAAAGAAGAAATTAAGATGAATTAAAATTTACTTAACTCATTTCTTAATAAATCTTCTTAATCATAATTTCATTTTGAAATTATCCTTCACAACATGCACTAAAGTCAAAATCATTCAAGAAAATAGATCAACTTCTATTAATTTAAACTTTACAAAAGACTAGTCATCTATCAAGCATGAAGTTATCCCTAATTTATGCATAAATATCGACTTTAGTGAAATGATATACCAATGGAAAAATTCCTAAAAACTATGATAACATGCATCATATTCACATAAAATAAGCATGAATATGAGTTAACTAGGATAAGAATTTAAGTTATAAATGCATGTTATCAAGTGTCCACACCATGGAGTGTCTAACCATGAATCAACATAAATATTTTCTGATGGGTTAGGCCAGCAAGATAAATATCTTTTTGATGCAGCAAGTGGTGGCACCTTCATGAGCAAATACATAGACGATGTCATGAAACTTATCGAGACGATGGCAGAGAATAGCCACCATAATGTGGCAAAACCATTGAGAAGAGGTGCGATGTTGGAAGGGAAAGTTGATAGACGCAAAATCAGCGGATACGGGTATGCTTCTTGAAAGAATCAAGAAAATTATCGAAGTTCAAAATCTCCCTACTAGACCGATTCAACATCTGCTATAGTTATGAAGGACTCGTGCTCGTCTCACTCCAAGAAGCGTCACCATGTGCCTATTGCTCAAGATTCAACCACGTCAAACTATATTGCCCCATCATGGCAATCCAAGGGTAGGGCACTTATAAACAAGGCCTATCAGGAGGGCCCAGTCAATAGGGACGACCAAACTATCCGGTTTCATACCCGAATTATTATAATAACCCTAATTTCAATAACAATCATTCAAAGCATGCATGATTTAGGAGGAACAATGATTAAACATATCCTCCATCATACAATAATTAGAAAAAATTTCAACAACCCTACAAAATCAAAGATAGTTGATGTAATCTCACAACCACAACTACAAGCCTACACGCAAGCCGCATGAGATAACGCACCACCAACAGACTCGATCCTCGAAGTGATCTCACAATTAATCGAGCAAATGACTCGGATGAATTCATGCATGGACGAAAATATAGGAATTTGTCAATACAAAAGTCCAAATCATGACTGATAATAAAAAGGGTAAGCAAGTATCTTTTTTGACCAACTACTATTGCAGGCCACAACCAACCTGAGGAATCAACGAGCCTCGTCAAGTCAATTGCATAACAAAAGTGTTCATTTTAAGGATTTTCTAATCTTTGATTTTTAAAAAATCATAATAAATCCAATTCTTCTCTGAAAATGACAAATTATACATAAAAAGTTTTCATTTTCTCTCTAACTTGTGAAAATATAATGTTCATAATATTTTAACTTCATTTCATTAGCCTACTTGATGATTTGAAGTGAAGAGTTCATTTCAGGTTTTTTGATCTTTCATTTTTTTAATAAATCCTAATAAATCCAATTATTCTTGAAAAATCACGAAATATATATCAAAATTTTCATTCTCTCTCTAGTTTTTGATTATATAATTCATAATATTTTAACCTTATTTGGTCAGTCAATTTGATGATTTAAATCAAAGTGTTCATTTCAAGATTTTTCTGATTTTTGATTTTCAAGAAATCATAATAAATCCAATTCTTATAGAAAAATTACGAATTCTATATCAAAAGTTTCAATTTTCTCTCTAGTTTCTAAATAAATAATTTAGTAATATTTTACTCTTCTTTTATTTTCTGATTTTATGAAAAGTCAACGCTTTGACCTTGAATTTTGACTTTTGTTTGTTAAATCATTTTCTAAATTCTTAAAATATCTTCTTTCATATATTTATATCATTTCCATTGATTATATGTCACTTTCATTTCTTAAAATTTCTATTTAAATCTAAGTTTGACTAGGTCAACCATTCGATCAAAGTCAACCGTGTTCTATGTGGATCGACCCGGTCTTTACAGTATACTTGATTTCATATTTTTGTTATTGTGAGTTCGGAATTATAATTTTTTTTACAATGATCGCATAAATCGCTTCGTCAAAATGGTGTTGCTGCGAGGGAGCACGAGTTATTGATTTTGTATTCGAAATTTAGGTTTTTCTCTTCTGTTGTTTTACTCACCTGTAAAGAAATAATCAAACCCTCTCATCAAGGGAAAAAAGGTATATCGAGGTAAGATTACCATTATTTGACATTTTTGGTGTAATTTGGTAGACTATTTTGTGTTTTTCACTTGTTTGAGATGAGGAGAGCGATATATATCAAATACATTCTCTGTTATTAGAGGTTTATTAGTATTATTAGCTTTATGGGGTGTGATTTGTGATAGTGTGTAGCTTGATCTATCTTTTGGTGGAGTATAGTGAAGCATTCTCATTTAGAAACTTTTTAGAGTCTAATCCTTTTCTGACTTTCTTATATATATATGTATATATTTTATTTTTGGAATCTTTTTCATATAGCTATGAATAGGAATCGAAGAAATCGAGGAGGATGACAAGGTCACCAGAATCAGAGATCCACGAGGCATACAAGGAATAACCCCTTGTATGACGAGCTTTTATTATAAAATGAAATTTTCTATTTTAAATGCTTTTGTTGACATGAGAATATTCATAAAGTGCATTTTTATCATGGATTTTATTCAATGAATTTATTTCTAAGAGTAAATTAATAGTTTTTCTAGATTTCTTATAATTTTTAAGAATATATTTAAGAAATGAAAATCATTAAAAGATGCAAAAGAAGGAAATAAAGATATATATATACATAAATGAAATCTCTTTCTTTATCTCTCTCTCTTTCTCCCTCTCAAATTCTCCCTCTCTTTCTCTCTCCTTCTCCTATGATTTTCCTCACTCTCACTCTCTCCTTCTCTTCCTCGCTATCTCCTTCTGATGGAGAATTATTTCAAAACATGAACACAAGGGTTCCAAGTGAACCTACACTCCTTTTTACTCATGAGTTTGAGAAACTCACCATCTATTACGTGAATATAGAAATCCTCTCTAAATAATTGAAAGAGAGTGTAGATCTTAAGGGAATTATTTTTCCTCCTCCTATTTTACACTGATCCAATGATTGGCTTGGTCAAAAGAAATTAAACATTCATCCTTATATACGTAGAATTCTATGAATAGACCAAGTCAACCACCTCTTACCTTGATATAGGTTCCTAATTGTCCAAACCATATCCACTATATCATAGGTAACCTTGTATAGTTATAAGTAATGATCTCAAGAAAATCAATAGTAATCCCTTTGTTATTAAAATCCCTTCTCTCTTTGAAACCACCCTTAGTTAGAATTTTAGGAGAGATCTAAATACTACTATTATCCTGGATTCTACATCAAGATAAAATCATGCATGATTACACCTAAAGTCAAGGCTGTCCAAGACATTATGAAGATCATCCCAAAATGAAGACATTATTATGAAGAAAATCAACATCAAAGGAGCTTCCAACCAAGAAGATTGTCTCTCAATGGAGTAAAACCTTCACGATTGGTGAAGAAAGAAAATTCAGTATGATATCAACCAAAGAACACTCCTAACTAATTCTCAAGAAGTACAAGTCATCTACGGCTATTGGCTTCCAAGAAGAGCTATTCCTAAACATTTCAACTGACCAAGCAAAAGATCCGATCACTCCACGTGTCCTCTCCCTACAGATGATCGCAAATACAAGACAAGAAGAATACCAAGCTCCTTCCTTAATCTAAGCTCTGCAAGAGCCCAGATATTGAGCACAAAGAAATGTCATAAATCTTCTCATTGCTATTATCTCCAGGCTCTGCCCCCTCCTCACCTCGTTCAAGAAAATTCTCGACAGTAAGAGTTAAAATTTCCACATTATCAAGGTCAACATTCTCTACGCTCCGCTCTGTTCTTCTAGCGAACAAAAGAAGACACGAAGGCTTCCCTGAAGACCACATCAAGATGATTACTCGTCACTATCCTCCGAGCAGAGGAGAAGACTGAGCCATAAGGACTTGACGCAAAGACATTCTTCACTAACCAATCCGAACTTCTCTTTAACTTACCACAGAAGCTCATGAGAGGTCAACAGTATATCGAAGAGCTCCCGTGACGTCGAATTCACCGACGAGTATTACCTCGACTTCCAACTTCATCGCTTCATCGAGTTCCCTCATCACATCAAAACAAGACTATCATCAACTAGACACACTTCTAAGGTGCGTTGTAGCTGCTTACGCGCATCTGACTGGCTGTCCCCATCAGCGGCAACCTACCACATGAGGAAAGCATCCGCGATCGTATACGGACCTGCAGACTTCTACAACCAATTGTCTCCATCGGCTAATCTGCAAGAGGAGATAATGGACAAACGGGATGACAAATGAACGCAGGCGTTGACTTACCGAGGGGACGCACGGATGATAAAATAATCAGGGAGAAAACCTCTAACATGTCAAATTCCATGTATCCACTCGACGATGACTGTCACCGTCAACTTCCTCCCAGATCAAATTATTAATCGGTGGTCATCGCGGAAATTGACGAAAAATAAAGAACGCCCGCGAACTAGTTAACTGTTCGCACGCAGAAATTTGAGGCGACGCGTCCTCTCACTATCATTCTCCATCTCCGTATTCTATAAATAGAGATTTGTAAGAGAACATTAGGTACTTTATTTTTGAATGAAATATTGGTTACCTTTGTTACGTTTTTACCTTTTGTGTTCATCGTTCCTACCCGTGTCTCCTCCATTCCCGCTTCTCGCAAACCCTCTCCGAGAGTTCAATCTCCCTTCCTCTTCTGTTCTCCCTCCCGCTCTGTCGTCTTTCACCCATTTCAAGCCTGAAGCAATTTGAGGTTAATCCGGATCTTTACAAAAAGTCCAACAACTTAACTTTTTGTCAATTCCAAGGTAATCGTCCTTTTCCAATTTTCGTGATAAAGGTTCGAATATCTAATATCGTAAGTCTAACATTTCTCATTTTCCTCACTGCTTCAATCTCCCTTTCCGCCGCATCGCTTCCAACCCTTTCTTCTCTTCTCATCCTCAATGATCCGATCCATTTTGATCTCTCTTCTCTACTTATTCTCCATAAATATTATCCTATTCCCGTCTACTTCTCTCCATATTCTCATTCTCCATATTTCTCCATCCTATATTTCAAAATATCATTTTAATTAATTTATATCATCTATTTTATATTAAACATTCACCTTATCCTCTTACTATCGTTATACTTCTCTCCTCCTAGTTTCCAAATTCTCCTCTACCATTTCCTTTTTGAATTATACATCTAAATCCTCAGTGAAATCATTCATAGATCCCCATTCATTTTGTAGGATTATTTCTTAATTATATCATTATCTTCTTGCATATCATCATCTCGAAATATCCTACATCACCCTCTCTCGATCTCGCGATGGAAATTTTCCCGTCGCGAGACTTGCTTCCCTCTACATACGTAAGCACACGTAGGAGGGAGGAGGAGGAGGAGGAGGAAATTTCTTCCTTCTCCACTTGTCTCTCTCTTCCGCATTCTTCCTCATCTCTTTCTTCCCCTTCTTCTCTCTTCCTACCTTCCATGGTCTCTCCCCTTCGCTCTCTCACACGCGCGTGTGTAACAGGAGGAGGTGGAGATGTCTCCTCCCTCTCCTTTCCTTTTCTCCTCTCCTCCTTTCCTCCTTCCCATTCTCCTTCTTCTGCTTTCTTCTCTTCTCACGACGGAAAATTATTTCCGTTGAGAGAGGAGTTCTCTCTCTCTCTCTCTCTCTCTCTTCCCCTTGCTCTCTCTCTCATGACAAAAATTCCGTCGTGAGGAGAGGCGAGAGGAAAAGCCTCCTTCTCTTTCTTTCTCTCTTTTTTGTTCTTGCCATTTCTTCCTCCTCTATTTCATCTCATTCCTTCTTCTTCCTCTCCTCTCTCTCTTCTCTCTCTCTCGCTGTCTTTCTCTCTCTATTTCCTTCTCACTCCCGTGATACCTTCTGTCCCTTTTTCTCCCTTTTTCTCTTGCTCGCGCGCACATGTGTGGGCTATCTCTCTCGCGATGGAAATTATTTCAGTTGCGAGAGGAGTTCTCCCGCGCCACTCCTCTCTTCATCGCGCGAGAGGGAGAAATCGCTTCTCCCTCTCTCGCGACATGTCCTCTCCCTCTTTCTCATCTCTTTCTCATCCTTTCCCTCTCTTTGCATCTCCTTCGTCCTCTTCCTCTCTCTCTCTCTATTTTTCTCTAATGTAACCTCTTTCTCTCTTTCTCTATCTTCTGCGCCCTTCTCTCTCTCCCATGAACTCTCTCTTTCTTATTCTTCTTCGTCTTCGTCTCCTCTTCCCTCTCACTCCCTTCTTCTCTATCCCTCAATCTATCTCTTCTCCCTCTCTCGTGATCGGAAATAATTTCCGATCGCGAGAGTTCTCTCTCTCGCTCGCCCTTTCAATGCGCTTGTTTTTCACCATAGAGAGAGAAGAGACGAGAGGAAAGAGAGGAAAGAAGAGAGGAGATAGGAGAGAGGAGAGATAATGATTTTTGTCTTATTTTGCAGGTTTGACCGCAGCGGTTGTTACAGAGACCAGGTTGACCGGCACAACCTGAGGAGAGAGAGACAATGTCAACGGTCCAAATTCGTCTATATTAAAAGCTTGATATCTGACGATCCTGATGGAGTTAGGGGCCAAAATTTCATGGGCATAATCGTCATTTCAAGCTCCACAAATCTGTTAGGGGCTGATTTAAGTTATGAGACTAAAAATCAGGTTTATGAATGTTTTGTTGTATGCTTCTCACTGCCTAGCTAGAAGGAAAGAAAGCCACGATGGATCATTCGACATATGTTGAACATCATTGTCAGTGAGTCTCTTCCCTATTCTGTTCATCCTTCTTGTTGGATGCAAAGACGCCAAGTCCGGGTGAAATATACGGCTCTTGAAGGTATGTTTTGATTAGAGAGCATCACATGAATGTGTTTTCATCACTGAAATCTTTAGATTAGGATCATCTTCTATCCATTTCTTCTAATTGTCTCATTTGTTTATCAGCATTTTCTCATCTACAAACCCTAAAAATCACTTTAACACCATTGATCAAGGGTTTCCAATCTCTGAAAAGAGTTTGGAAGCACTTGTTCCATTTATTTCATCTCCACGCACATTTTCTTCCTTTCATCGATCATTTTCAGTTTCTAGATCTAAAAATACCCAAAAAATAGCTTATGATTTCAATCTTTTAACCTTCCTCTCTGTGGATTTGAACTCGACTTGCCATTGTTCTAATGGGAAAATCAGATTTGAAGAGTTGAGTATAAATTTGTTTTATACATAAATTTGTGCATTCAATGATCATATTTTTACGCATATCTCCCGCATCATGGTATACTGAAGCATGAGATTACTTAGATATTTAATGATGGCTTTGGTGCACCTTATCGATATTTGCTTGATGCCACTAGTAGAGGCACATTTATGAGCAAATATAAGGTGAAGCCCTCGAGTTGATCGAGTTGATGTCACATAATTGCCACCATCATGCGGCTAATTCCTTCGGAGGACGGAGTGGTCCCTCAATGGGAAGGATGTTGGATGCGAAGGTGGTGGAGACAGCTATGCTTTTAGATAAAACTGAAAAGCTGACCAAGGCACAGAATTTGGTAATGGATTCGCTTAAGATTTGACCGGGTTCTAATGGCCTCGCACCAGTATCACATAGAGATGTCTCTCCATGTTCACATTGCTCTAGTTTTGAGCATGTCGAGTTGGATTGCCCGGTAACGGCAATTCAAGGTCCCTTTTCATTTCAGTCAAACCTTATAACATATCCAGGTTTGAGCCAAGTGGGTAGATCTAACTTGAGCGGCCTCAGATGCTTCAATCGTCGATTTTCGTATTGAGCGAAAGGGGCTTAAGCGGTCGAACCTTAGGTGTAGAGGCCGCAGGTTATGTTTTATGTTAAGAAAATATATATTATATATATATATATATAATTAGAGGTCACGAATAAGGTTTTATATTGCAGGTTAATCCTAGTCTACTCTATTATAATGGGTGACATAGGTTTTGAAACACTACACATAGGAATCAACAACACCTTCTTCAATGTGATGATTAGCATCACCACTAATCGAATCAGGGTTATACTAGTTTTCATAACCTTTCTTATGTGCAGGCAGTGGAGCGGGCAAACACACTTCATATCACCAGCCCATTTGGGGAACCCGAGGCTGACACCTTTCACCTCTAGTCTTCCCCGAGTGGTTTCACCACCACTAGCAGTACCACCTCCATCACCTTCAGATTGACCCCTTCATGAGTGCATTAGCACAAATAATGAGTAAACTGGCTCAGGTTAGCGACAGACTTAAAGGGGGTAAAGGGGGTAAAGGGGATAAAGCCCAATGCTCCCACCAAGTAGAGGAAGGGTAAGCGAGTAGAATTTGTAGATCAATCACCTTCCCACCCTCTAGTAAACCCTAGGAATTTATGCCAAGCATCTCCATGCCGCACCCCCAATGTGAACGAAGTTTGCATTGATAGTGCATTGGGGAAGGCACATGTCATTTATGGCCTACGTAGTGGCAAGGTCTTGGTGGATCCGCATAAGGATCACAAACGTTGCAAGGACCCCGCTTTAGGAGAAGGATGACCAATCGTCTCCCACGATCATTCCGTAGGAGGACTCCGATGATGAGGAGGCACTTGATGAGGAGAGTAGGGAACAGCCCAATCCCAAGGTTTACAAACCTCCAGTGCCTTATCCTTAATTATTGAGCCGGCCTAGGGTCTCGACGAGCGAGCGTGACGATACATTGCTCGAGGCGTTTAGACAGGTCACTATCACCATCCCATTAGTAGACACGATTCCAGAATATTCCATCATATGCTAAGTTCTTAAAAGGACTTTGCACCCCGACGAGGAAGCCGAAGCGTATCCCTATGAGAGAGACTATTAGTTCTATTATGTTGAGTATGCTTCCTTATAAGCAACGTGATCTGGGAGCTCCCATGATTAGTTGTGAGATAGGGGGCATGAATTTCACTCGATCTCTTCTCGACACGGGGGCTGATAGGCTCAAAGTCGTCGTGTTTTTAAGCCCAACAAACTTACTATTTATAAGCTAGGAAGCTATGAATGATATATTTATGTAGGGTGTATAGCTTTCTAGGTCGATCCATAGGGATTCTAGGGCACAACAATATCAATATTGGGGGTCAAGATGAGAGTGATGGAGAATGTTTTGGATTGAAGATGATTTAAGAAAACCTATAATTTCATAATACAAGAGTAATGGAAGGCATAGTTAAAGAAATCTAGATTGTGGAGAAAGAAAGAAAGTAAGAGAGGAGAATAAAGAGAGGATGAGTTGAGAGTTTGGGAGATCAAAGGGAGAAATGGGAGAAATGGGAGAAATAAAGAGCTAGATATAGAACCTTTTAACGGGAAGTAAATAGAGAGAAAGATTAATAAAATAGATAAATAAATAGAGAAGGATATATGCGAGAGGGTGTGTGACGGGAGAGAGGAGAATACTCAGCTGAGAGAGAGATTAGAAAGAATAGGATAGAGAAAGAGAATCATTTAGGATGGAGGGAAGAGTTGGGAAACGCATGGGAAGAAGCGAAAATGCAGAAGTACAGCATACGGTTGGGAAATGAGAGGAAGAGAGAGAGTGCGTGAGAGGATGTTCGGAGGGATTGAAAACAGAATTCGGGAGAAGGTTGGGAGACGCAGGGAGAGAACAAGAAATGCGGAAGTAGAGAAATGCAAGAGGCGAGGAAGAGGGAGAACGTGAAAAGAGGGAAACGGGAGGGATTCTGGGGAGAAAGAGAGTGAGAAGAGTGGAAGGAAGGAAGGAGGTAGCTGGAGATTCAGGCGGAAGTAAATGACATTTCGAGAAAAATAAAAAAACAGAACACGAAGCGACAATTTTGGCGGAAAGTAAACTGAAGACAGGGATTGAAACGAAATAGATGAGAGAAGGAGAGAGAGAGAGAAAATGGGGTGGAGAAGAGAATACGACAAGGGCTAGATAGAGAGAGAGATAAAAAAATATTATGGCATAGAAGAAGGAAGAAGAGAGGTTGGACGGGAAGAAGGGGAAGGAAGAGTGATGAAATAGGAAAAGAGAAAGAGAGGGAAGGCGGAAGCCAGCGAAAGAGAGGGAGCGAAAGAAATTAGAGAGGGAAAGCACTGGCGGAAGGGAGGAGAATAAGAAAATTGAGATAGAAAGAGGAAATAGCAGAAAGGTGAGAGTGAGAGAAAGAGGGAGAAAAGGACGATCGGGAGACGAATCGAAAGAGAAAATTGAGAGACGAATCGGAAGAGAGAGAAGAACGAAAAAGAACTGAGGGAGACAAAGAAAAAGAAACAGCGGTTGTTAGAGAGAGAATAGCGGAAGAATGGGACGGGAACGTGAGAATGAGATGGGAAGGAAGAGGATTCGGAAAAGAAACGGGAGAAGATAGATGAAAAAAACGGGATTGAAGGAGAACGATAGAACAATGGTTGAGGAGATTTCGGGAGAGTAGGAGAGGGGAGGCGAAGAAGAAAAAAAATTAAAATGAGAGAGAATGATAGAACGGGAGAGAGGAATAGAGCAAGAGGAGAAGCACCGCAGCGACGAAATAACTAAACAAAGAGAAAACAAAGAGACGAAGAAAGCAAAAATACTAGAACGAAGAAACCGAAAACGAAAAGCATGAGATAGAAGATGATAGAAGGAGAAGCGGAAGCGTGAGAGGGAGAGAGAACAAAAGGGAGAAAGAGGGAAAGACGGGAAGTCTGAAGAAAGGAAAATGCAGGAGATAGAGATCGTAAAAAAAAATCTAAACTACCATTTCTTGATTGTACAACTACATTATTCTGGAGAAAACTCCCGTAAGAACAAAATATTGGTAACCCTAAGAGAGAGATAGCAGCGGGGAAGGAGGAAGAAGAAAACAACAAAAGAAGAGGAAGAAGAAGCTTCCGAGAGAGCTTTTTCCCTTTTTATGCTCCCGAGCCTTCACTTCGGGTGGGCTCATATTTCCTTTGACTGGGCTTGCAATTGCTTGCCTTGGACAGCCCATTAAGCACTTCCATTTGTGAGGATCTTGCTGCCCTTCCTCTTGTATACTTCATTTCCTTATTTTGGACAGCCCATTATACCTTCTATTTTGGAAGGTCTTGTTACTAATTCCTCTTGTATAGTTCCTGAAAATCAGAAAAGCAAAAGGCATGTAGAATAAACTCTTTTTGATGCACTAGTAGTGTACAATATCAAGTGATAAAGTGGTAGAGGAGATGGTGTATTCAGAGTTTAATGAAGTTAATTAAGAGCAATAAATGGGTGGTTATAAGTACATTTCATGTTCTTATCAGGGGCTAGTGTCAATATCCTCCTGAAGGGAGTGTATGATATTTGTCCACTTGGAGAGTTGCAGCCTTTATTTATCGAGTTGAGCTTAGCGGATGAATCCGTGAGACGACCTAACAATATCGTAGACGATGTGATAGTTACGGTAGAAAAATGTTACTTTCCGGTAGACTTTATTATTGTGGATATGAAATCCACGAAGGATTTCACCGACACTCCCATCATACTAGGGAGACCATTTTTAGCTACTGCGAAAGCTATTACGGACTAGGGCAAGGGAGAAGTCATATTTCAGGTAGGAGAAAGCACGATGAAGGTGAGCATCAACAAATTGATGCAACATCCTTCACATGAGTCTGATAAGGTAGGCGTTGTCAATATTTATGAGGATCCAAAGATTTCAAGTTGTATCGAGGAGACGATGGCGGCTATTGAGGATGCGAGCTTCGAGGAGCCCAAGAATGATCCATTTCCCTCCAACAAGATGACACCCGAGCTAAAACCTTCACCTTCTACGTTGAAATATGCTTTTCTTGATCATCAGTGCGCTAACCCCATGATCATATCCTCATAGCTAGATAAGCACCAGGAGGAGAGACTACTGGTGGTCTTGCGAGGAAGGAAGGAACCAATCGGATGGAAACTTATCGGACCTTAAAGGGAATTGATCCGTCTTTGTGCACTTATCGTGTTTTCCTAGAGGAGGATTCTTGTCCCTCTAGAGAGGCTCAAATGAGGCTAAACCCTAAGGTATGGGATGCCATTAAAGATGAAATCCTTAAATGGCTTAGTGCAGGTATCATTTATCCTATCTCAGATAGTTCATGGGTCAGTCCCGATGCATGCTGTCCCCAAGAAGGTGGGGATCACCGTGAAGATGAATGACAAGGGTGAAGAACTTCAAACGCATCTTCCAATTAAATGGCAAGTATGCATCGACTATCGGAAGCATAATGTGGCGACGAAAAGGGAACCATTTCCCCTTACCATTCATTGACCAAATTCTTGACAAGCTTTCAGGTCAAGGATTTTATTGCTTCCTCGATGGTTATTTCGGGTATAACCAGTTGGCAATACATCACGATCATCACGAGAAGACTACATTCACATGTCTATTCTGCACTTATGCATCCCAACGCATGCCATTTGGATTATGTAATGCTCCTGCCACTTCCCAGAGGTGCATGATGGCCATCTTCTCTGACTTTATAGGAGAGAGCCTTGAGGTCTTCATGGACAATTTTTCAGTTTTTGAGCTGAGCTTTGATGCTTATTTATAACACCTAATGCGAATCCTTGATGTTTGCGTTAAGAAACACCTAATTCTTACTTGGGAGAAGTCCCACTTTATGGTGAGAGAAGGTATATTGCTTGCGCATCTTGTCTCAAGCAAAGGATTGGAAGTGGACAGGGCCAAGGTTGAGGTGATCCAAGACCTTGCACTCCCAAAGTCGATAAGGGAACTTAGAAGTTTCCTTGGGCATGTCGGCTTCTATCGCCATTATATTAAAGATTTCTCTAAAGTTTCAAAACTATTCACTTTTCTTTTGTGCAAAGAAAAGGATTTCATCATTGAGGAAGAAGGGAAGCACGCCTTCATGCAGCTGAAGTAATCATTAGGGGAAGCGCCTTTTTTACAAAGTCCTAATTGGGACTTACCTTTTGAGATTATATGTGATGCTTCAGATTTTTGCAGTTGGTGCGGTTTTGGGGCAACAGATCGACATGAAGCCGACTGCAATTTGTTATGCGAGCAAGACGTTAGCTGGCGCTCAGCTCTATTACAAAATTATAAAAAAGGAGTTGTTGGCGGTCGTCGATTATATGCTAATCAGACATAATAATATGTGATTATTGATGCATATTATGGCATAAATGATTTCATTCCTACTGCATGTAATGATATTTATCTATCATTCATTGAAAAAGTCATTAAAATCTCAAAATACTTTTAATTTAGGGTTAAATATAATGAATTAAAGATGAATAATTTTATGACCCATCTTTACATCAGATTATAAGTGTTTGTAAAGTTAAAATAATCAGAGAAATCATTTTTATAAATAGTTATATAATTTTCTAAAGTTAAAATATTTAAGAAATAAATATATTTTTGAAATAGAAATTAAACCTCTCATTATTTATTAATTTTGAGTTTTTAAAATGATAGATAATTAAATTTTGGATCAAATGAAAGAAATTTGGATTAATTTGGAGTTATATTTTGAAATTTATGAATTTTCTCATTTTAAGGGATTTTTAGGGAGTTTTTCTGAATTTTTCTGAATTTTTTATGAATTTCTAAGGCTTTTCCCGGATTAGAAATTGATTTTTATAATTTAAAATTGATTTTGCAGAATATTTATAGCGCGCTGGTGACGTGATGCAATCTGAGCCGTCCGATCATTCGTGATCAACGACCGCTATGAGGAGGCGACGTTGCAGCGTGTGGGACGTCCGATCACGCGTGTGATATCGACTATTGATCTTGTCCTAAGATTGATGGACACACCTGGCTTAAATCAGAGTTCACCGATCGTTTTAATCTCGATCGTCGATCGCAAGGAGTTATAACGGTTGAGATTAAACAGATTCAAAATGCATCAAGATTGTTCGATTGCGATCCAACGGTGAGCGTTTCGATGCGTTTTAAAATGCACGTCAACGTGGCTTCATCTCGAGCATCCATCTCGATCCAACGGACGGGATATAATGGTTACGGTTCGGGATGGGTTGTTTCCTTAGAGCTGTTGATCAGCTTGATCGGAGGGTTACTCCCAAAATCTCTATAAATTGAGATGTTCTTCTGATTTGTAGAGCATTATAGAGAAACTCAATCTAATTAAACAGTTTCGGCACTAAATCTCTTTAATCTCTTGATCCCAATTGCTTCTAGGCTCAATTCCGCGTCCACGGAGTGCTTAAGATCAAGATATGGGCGAAAGACGAGGAAGAAATCGACTCTTGAACTCCACGATCAGGATTTTCTAATTTTTGAAGAAAAGCCTTGATTCTGGTGATTAATTGGGTTAATCCAATCGCAATTGTGGGTAAGTGGAAGCGGTTTTGCCCAATCTATCATCTATTAGTGTTTAATTTCATTTTAGATTAGTTAATTTGACTAATTTTTAGTTGGTTTTTGTCAATTTTGCTCCTCCATTTTTTGGAAATAACTGCTCACTTTGATCTTCAATTTCTCCGCGAAATCAAAGTCAAATTCGATGATTTTTAATTCCATGGAATTTTCTTGAAGTTCTCTTTCATAATCTACCATTTTCCCCAATTTCTATCATTCATTCATCATTCGATTTGATCAAATTCAAAGAGATCATCAGAAATTTCCCTAATTCCCTGTCGATTCAACCCTTATTTACTGTTATACCCCTCAATTCATGATAGTTTCATCAAATTGGTAAGGTTGGACTTTGTTTTAACACAGGACTATTTGCAATTGAGGACCTCGCGGTCTCGATTTGTCAATCATCTTTGCTTTGGAGAAGTTTAGGCCATATGTTTTGGGCATCAAGATCATTGTGCACACGAATCATGCCACTTTAAGGTATTTGATGTCCAAGAAAGAGGCTAAAACATGACTTATTCCATGGGTTATCCTTCTTCAAGAATTCGATTTGGAGATTAAAGATAAGAAGGGAAGTGAGAACTCGGTTGGTGATCACCTTTCTCGACTTCATACCACATCTTCAGGTGAGATTAATGACACGTTCCCTGACGAACAACTTCTCGCCGTTGTCACTAAGGTACCTTGGTTTGCACATATTATAAAATACTTAGTTGCAAAATCTTTCCTCGAGTATTGGAACATGCATCAAAAGCAAAAAAAATTTCATGATATTCGATATTATTTTTGGGAAGTACCCCAATTGTTCCATGTAGGGGCTGATCAGATTATTTGGCGATGCATTCCGGAGGAGGAGGGACTCCATATTTTATTGATGTGTCACTCTTACTTATGTGAAAGACATTTTGCATTCAGAAAGACTGGAGCAAAGGTGCTACAAAGTGGCTTCTATTCGCCAACTCTATTCAAGGATGCGATCAAGTATTGCAAGGAATGTCTAAAGTACCAATTAGCGTTAAACATCTCAAAGCGAGATGAAATGCCCTTACAAACTATCCTTGAGGTAAAGATTTTTTATCTCTGGGGGATTGACTTTATGGGGCCATTTCCACCGTCGGAGGAAAAAGATTACATTCTTGTAGCGGTGGATTATGTGTCCAAATGGGCCTAGGCGATACCGAAAAGGACAAATTATCATCGAGTGGTTAATAAGTTTATTGTTACTAATACATTTTCTCAATTCGTGTTTCCTAAGTGATTATTAGTGATGGTGGATCTCATTTTACTAACTATGGAGTTCACCAACGTGCCACGACCCCGTATCACCCCCAAGCAAATGACTAAGTAGAAATCAGAAATAGAGAAGTCAAGAACATCTTGAAGAAGATAATTCACATAGACTACCGCACCACATTCAAGACACTCATCGGGATGTCTCCTTTTAGGCACATTTATGGTACACCTCCCACGTCGAGTTAGAGCAGAGGGCGTACTGCGCTATTAAAAAGCTCAATCTATCTCTTGATCAAGCCGGCAAAAAAAGACTTCTAGAACTTCAAGAGCTCCAAGAATTACTGAATGAGTCATATTAAAATACCAAAATTTATAAGGCAAAAAACAAAGCCCTTTTATGACAAGCATATTAATAGGAAAACTTTTCATGTTTATGACAAGGTATGGCTTTATAATTCTGATCGTAAATTATTTCTAGGGAAGTTGTGCTCTCGCTGGGATGGTCCATATGAGGTCCTTGAAGCGTTTGATGATTGATTGATCTTGATTTTAGATCCTAAGACCAAAAAATCCTTCAAGGCAATTGGACATAGATTGAAACCATACATTGGTGAAGAAGGACCACCACCTACCCATAATAAAGAGTTGCAACTTCTTGAGATATCAGCCACTAATTAGTTGCTAGAGTGAGTTGAGTCTGGCTGAAGACGTAAAACTGAATGCTTTTTGGGAGGCAACCCAACCTTATCTTGGTTTTTGCGTATACTTTTTTACCTTTTTGTTATTTTTGTACTTGTTTTTGGTTTTGCTTTTACTTTTATGATTACTTTTATACTTGCTGTTTGCATTGATTTTGCTTTCGTTTAAGCTCCATAAATTCTAAGGAGGAGAGAACAACAAAAGAAGGAAATTTATCTCCAAAAGAACTCTACAAATGAAGAGAAGAATGCAATCAATGCAAATACTACCTAAGTTTTTCTTTTAGTCCTTTTGTCTCATTTCCGATTTATTTGTTTTGCATGCTATGCATCATGATTGCCATCTCTTTTCCATGAGCATGCTGATTTTTATTGAGGAAAATAAAGGGAAGGAGTGTGGGGGAGAGTTTTCTAGAAAACTAAAAATTTTAAAAATTTTTGCACTCCATTTGGTATTCTATGCATGATCTGATTTTTAAACCATGTGAGTAGCAACATGATCTTTCCAAAACCATATGAAATATGAAAAACATAGATTACATTAACACTTTCAATTGCTTAGAAAGCCATGGGAGGAGCAACCTTAAGTGTTATGTTGAGGAGGTTGTAAAGTTGATGAAATTATGGATCTAGGTATTCATTTGGGGAAACACAAAGTCTAATCTAAGAATCTACTCAAGCTCACAGTATAATTTTTCAAAAAATTCTATAATTCTCATCCACTCATTCTTCTTTCTAAATCTTGAGTTAATGACTCTTTGCACGCACATCCTTCCGCTCTCCATCGCAAGTCGTAGTTTGTATCATCCTTTTCTTGGCACAACTATTATTGACATAGTGAAGCTCCCTGATCCATAGAGATACCAAAACCTTTTTCAGGAATAAGCTGCATGTCTACTAAGGATGACATATGGGTAAGATGAGCACCATAGAATGAGTTAACATTATTTTCAATATGTTGCATGACAAGCCTTAAAAATTTTAATTTTGCATTATCTAATCCCTTCCTTAAAAAGGCTTGCAGCAAGTAGAATTAGGATATATATACAAAAAAAACAAAAAAAATCCAAGTAGAATTAGGATATATATACATATAATATTTTTAAGTAGAATTAGGATGAATGAAAAAGAAAATAAAGTAGAATTAGAATGGTAAGCTACCTCCCATGGCTATTTTATAGCCATTATGTATGAAAAGAATGATACTTGTTTCTACTTCTTGTGCCTTTATCATTCATGTCCATAGTGCAAGGAGGAATTGACAATTGATTTCCTCTTGCCCTCTAGTTTCTTAATATATAATTTTCATAATATTTTACTCTCTTTTTATTTTCTGATTTTATAGAATGTCAACTATGGGTAAAAGTCAATGCTTTGACCTTGAATTTTGACTTTTCTTTTTTAAATCATTTTTGAAATTCTTAAAATATCTTCTGTCATGTATTTATATCATTTCCATTGATTATATGTCACTTTGGTTTCTTAAAATTTTTCTTTAAACCTAAGTTTGACCAAGTCAACCCTTCGATCAAAGTCAATCGTGTTCTCTGTGGATCGACCTAATCTTCACACTATACTGGATTTTCGTATTTTTTTTATTGTGAGTTCGGAATTATAAGTTTTGTTTGATTGATGTTTGTGTGTTTTCAACGACTGCATAAATCGCTTCGTCAATTAGTCATACCTTTCCACCTTTCTATGAGGATGTTCAAGCCTTTCCAACTTTATAGGATGATGGTCAAGTCATTCCACCTTTTTTGGAGGTCAGTCAAACCTTTCCACCTTTTCAAAGGTTAGTCAAACCTTTCAACCTTTTTAGGAGGTTGGGCAAACCTTATTTAATCTTTAGGAGGATAGTCAAACCTTTGTACCTTTTAGAAAATTAGTCAACTACCTTCTTAGGAAGATCAACCCGATTCCATCTTTTTAGCCGACTAGTCCTTCCATTTCTTTTGGAAGTCAATGATAGTAAAAGTGATTTTTGAGAAGTCAATGGTAGTCAAGGTTGTCAAAGGCATTCTTGAAGGGTCGAAGAGGTCAAAATTCTTCTCTTTTACTTATTATTAATCAATTTAGATCTTTCATAGTTTTTAGGAAAGATCCATATTTATAGGAGGATAAAGATGTAAGTGATAACATGCATATTTAACTCATATTTTCATCATAATTGACAGATATTAATGCTTAATTTATGTAATTATGATGCATGTTATTATAAGTTTATGACATTTTCAACATTGGCATACCATTTCAATAAACTAAACATTTTTGCTTTCTTGATGTTTGAGATTTTTCAAGGTCAAACTACTTGAAATTAAGCATTTTCCTTGAGTTGAATCTTGAGGACTTTCGTGCATGATTAAAGAAGAGATTCAAAGAAGAGAATGATGTGAGGAATCAAATTTCAACTTTAGAGGGTTGACCTAATGTCGCTTTTAAAGTCAAGTTAGAATTATTTGAGTTCATCATGTTTTCTTGCTAAAATTTATATTTCAGATGACATGTGATTAAAAATGAAATTTGTGATCCGATGGAGAAAATTTGAGTCATGACGTGTCATTTTCGTGCGTCGTTAAAACACAAAGACGATGGTCAAACGAAATTTATAAAACCGAACTTACAAAGACAAGATATAATAATCAAGTATTGGGTAAGTATCGGGTCGATCCACAGAGAGCAGGGTTGACATTAATCGCAGAGTTGACTTTGTCAAACTTAGGTTTAAAAGGAGTTTTAAATAAGAGAAAATAAGATGTAAGATATGGAAATGATATAAATAAGGTAAATAAGAAGTTTTAAGAATTGAAATCTCGGATTTGATAGAGAAAAGTCAAAAGTCAAAGTCAAAGGCTTGACTTTGACCAACAGTAGGTGTTCTGCAAAATCAGAGAATCAAACAGAGTCAGAAGATTACGAAAATTACATATTTGGAAACTAGGGAGAAAATGGAATTTATTGATATATATTTCGTAATTTTTGGATAAGAAATGGATTTATTATGAATTATTAAAAATCAATGATCAGAAAATCCCTGAAATTAACACCTCAGAGGAAATCTTCAAATTGAATGCAAAAATGAAATCCAAATCTTGCAATTTTCTGTGTCAATGGAAAGCTAAGAACCAGAGGAATCCAACAAGACCAAAATTATCAAATTCCGATTTGGAAATCAAAAGTAATTGACCCCGAAAGTCAACGTTTGACTTTTGATGAAAGATGAATAGTCGTTGGTCAAACATTAAATTGGAGGATCAAATGAAGTCAGAATTTGATGAATTTGCTAGCAATGGAAAGCAATGAAACCAAAATCAAATGACTTGAAATTATAATCAAAGAGATATCCTATTTTTAAAATCAGCGACTTTTCGGAACTAAAATTGGGGAAAATGAAGAACACTATGAACTAATTTGCAAAATTTAAAGATCTAAACCTAATAAAAATACAAATTACCTCTTGATAATTGATCGAACCTCACTACTAACCCGATTGCCGCAAGAATGGGGCCTCAATTCTCGTGGATTGAAGCGAATTTGCTCGGATTCTTCCTCGTGGGCGTTTGGAATTCAAGGGGAAAATTCGATGAAATCAAGAGGTGAAATCGTGATTATCATGCTTCAATGGCTACGTCTCTACACTCTTGAAGCAGAGGATCACGAGAACTTAAGATCTTCATCGAAACTCGCTTAATTTCTTCACGAGTCGATCAAAAGTTAAGAACAAAGAAGAGAGTACATGGCTTTTTAAAGGGAGAATTAAGCCCGACTTTTAGGCCAATAGAGGCGGTCGTGGGAGCAGAATCAAGGCGTCGTGGGAGCGGTTTGCACTGAGCGGCATTGTGGCTTCAAATCCGGGCAGAATTGGCTTGAATTTCGTTTCAACAAGAGCCCCGATCGTGGCACGATCGGGCCACGATCAGGCCACGATCGGGCATCAAAATGGTCCTGGATCTCGGTCGGCCGCCCTCGGATCCGGTTGGAATGATTATGCGATGAAAGATGTGAGATCGCGATTCGATCACGCCGCGATCGCGGCTCGATCGCAGCTCAATCGGACCGCGATCGTGAAGTTCTTGCACGACTTGTCTGCATCGTTCGATGTTGAGAAGCTCGCGATGACGATCACGACCGTCCGATGGAGATCGGACATTCCCGACGTGTCCACGCCGATGCTTCTGATCGCGAAGGATCACGACCGTCCACGCCGCATCCAACGACCTATAAAAAAAATCAAACATTAAATGCAGGTATCAATCAACGACGTGGCACGTCATCAATTTCGCTTTCAGCGAATCAAGAGCGGCCACGTAGAGAGTTGAAACCGCGTTGCATTTAATGCACGCGGTTTCATTTAAGGGATGCATTTAATGCAACTGTCAGAGCTTCTATTGGCTTAAATTGCGGCGCATTTAATGCGTCGCACGGAGTCTCCGGTGGATTTTTATCTTGTTAGGCGGTGAAAAAGGCCGTCTTTTTTTCCATTGGTCCGCGTCGTCTCGACCCCCGCTCCTGAAAAAGAGAGCATTAAATGCTTTTGTCATATTAGGCGGGAAATAAGGCCGTCTCTTAATCCATTGGTCCACGTCGTCTCGACCCACGCTCCTAGAATTAAATGCATTTTGTCTTATTAGGCGGGATAAAATCCCTCCTTTTTTTTCATTGGTCGCCGCCCTTCTTGACTGACACGTCTCGGTTTAAGACGTGTCAGGCACAACAAAACGCGCGCCCAATTATTGGGCCGACATTCCTCTTTGACTGACGTGTGTCTTGATTTAATGATAAAGTGGACTGCGATCTCCGCCGTTCTGACTAAATCCAACGCCCGATAAGCCGCCACGTCACCTGCAATCGGTAAGTATCGTGAGGGACTTAGTCCCACACGGAAGAAAAAGAAAGCAAATTCTCCTATAAATTAGGGGGCGGTTATACACTTATGCGTTACCGCCCCTAAATACTAACCAGGGCCCACTATTCCCCTAGGCCCTCCACTTACCAGCCTGCCACGTGGCGCGCCACACGGGCGCCCACGTGGACCGCTTGATCGCGTGGCATCCTGCCACGTGGCCGTGCCACTGTGCGCCTCGTGCGCCCTGTGCGGGCCACCCGGGCTCTGTCACGTGGCCTCAGTGCCGCGTCGCACGTCGAGGAAGTCCCGCGCGCCACGTCAGCCGCTGCCTAGGCCTGGTCGCCACGTCGGCGCCTGCAGGTACGTAAATCCCTTTTTGCAAATTTTATAATTAGAAATTCAATTTATAAATCAATTAAAAATCCGAAAAAATACATAAAACTTCCGAAATTCATATTTCTCAAAATACAACTCCTTTTAATCTCAAATTTCTTCCTTTTTAATATTATGTCATTCAAAATATTTAGAAAGAAGAAATCAAGATGACTTATAATTTACTTAAATCATTTCTCATTGAACATTCTAAATCATAAATTCATCCTAAAATCATCCTTCCAAACATTTACTAAAGTCAAAACGCATCCCATAACAGAGATTAACTTCTATTACTTTAAACAAAAGATTAATCATATATTAAGCATGAAATTATCCCTAATTTATGCATAAATATCGACTTTAGTGAAATGACATGCCAATGGAGAAAATTCCTAAAAAGTATGATAACATGCATCATATTCACATAAAATAAGCATGAATATGAGTTAATTAGGGTAAGAATTCAAGTTATAAATGCATGTTATCACACCCCCCAACTTAAATCATTGCTAGTCCCTTAGCAATGGAAAGAGAAAAAGTATGAAATAGGACTAACAAGCTTAGAATTATATGGGTTGAGCATTGATAGAATCTGAAATGAATGTTCTACCTTAAATGATGCCAAGAAGAAAGTCATGTTCTAGAAACTCAAGATCAAGGCATTCCTCCAGCAAGCACTTTAATCCACCAAATAAACTAAGAATGCTCTTGCTCTACATACTAATATCATATATATAGTTAAAAGAAATTCATCATACCAAACCAATCGTCTCTTCCTCCTTGCACTGTGGACATGAATGATAAGGGCACAAGAAGTAGAAACAAGTATCATCCTTATATACATAGTGGCTATAAATAGAGTCGGCTAAAACACATGGGAGGTAGCTTACCATTCTAATTCTACTTTTTTTATTTTTTTCTTTCTTTCCTTCTAATTCTATTTTTTTGTATTTTTCTTTCATTCTAATTCTAGTTTATTCATCCTAATTCTACTTTCTGCAAGCCTTTTTGAAGAAGGAGATTATAGAATTTGAAATTTTCAAAGCTTTTTATGCAACTTTATTGAAAATAACATACTTCATTTCATGGTGCTCATCCTACCCATGTGCCGTCCTTAGTAGACATGCAGCTTATTCCCCCGAAGAGGTTTTGGTATCTCTATGGATCAGGGATCTTCACTATGTCAATAATATTAATGCCAACAAAGGATGATACAAGCTACGACTTGCTATGGAAAGCGGAAGGATGTGCGTGCAAGGAGTCATTAACTCAAAGTTTAGAAAGAAGAATGAGTGGGTGAGAAGTATAGAAAGTTTTGAAAAATCATACTATGAGCTTGAGTACACCCTTAGTTTGGATTTTATGGCTCCCCAATGGAATACCTAGATCCCTAATTCCATCGACTCTACCATCTCCTCAACATACACTTAAGGTTGCTCTTCCCACAACTTTCTAAACAAATGGAGGTATTAATGCATTCTATGCTTTTCTATTTCATCTATTTTTGAAAAGATCATGTTGCTGTTCACATGTTTAAAAATCAGATCATGCATAGAATACTAAATGAAGAAATGCAAAAATTTTGAAAAATTCTAAGTTTCCTAGAAAACTCCCCCCCATGCTCATTCCTTTTATTGTCCTCAATAAAACTCAACATGCTCATGGGAAAAATGATGACAATCAATATACATGGCATGCACATCATTAAAAGAAAAACAATCATAAGAGGGAAAAGAAAAACTTAGCGGGAATTTTGCTTCGGTTGCATTCTTGTCTTCATTTTTGGAGTTGCTTTGGATCTGAATTTCTTCTTTTTATGATCCTTTCTCCTTGGTACCTAAAAAGCTTATAGAAAAACAACAGCAAATATCAAAGCAAACAGCAAATATAAAAGTAAAAATAGATACTAAAACAAGAACAAAAGTAAAAAAGAAATAGGAAGATAGAGATAAGGATGGGTTGCCTCCCATCAAGCACTAAGTTTTCCGTTTTCAGCATGTGCCTCCTCTTGTGCGCTATCAATGTGATCTTGGTTCACATTGAGGGCACGGCTCGACGATGCTTGCCCTAGGTTCCTAGGGTTGGCTAGAGGTTGGAAAGGTAACTTTATTCGCCTCCCATCCCTCTGATCGGTAGAAGCATCGGAGCATTGGGCCTTAGCCCCTTCGACTCTATCAATTCGGCCGCTAACCTCAGTCAACTTACTCATCATTTGTGCTAATGCACTCATGATAGGATCAGCTGAGGTTGCGGTAGATGGCACTACGTGTGACGGTAAACTCTCTTGGAGAAAACGGGAGGCGAACTGTGTCTGCCTCGGGTTCCCCATAAATTGCTACGCGGATCCAAAGGGCTGATGATATGAAGTGTGTTGCCCACTCCGCTGCTGCACATACGAGGGGTTATTATAATTCGAATAACCCTCATTCGGGTGGTGATACCTACCCGCTTGGCTCAAACCTGCATATGGCATAGGGTTTGGCCGAAATGGAACTAGACCTTGAATTGCCATCACGGGGCAATCCAACTCGACGTGCTCAACATTAGAGCAATGTGAATGCAGAGAGACATCGCTATGTGATACTGGAGCGAGGCCATCAGAACCCGGTCAGATCTTAAGCGAATCCATGATCAAATTCTGTGTCACGGTCAGTTTTTCAATTTATTTAAAAGCATACCTGTCTCCACCACCTTCGCATCCAACATTCCTCCCTTTGCGGGGGTGCTCTACGCACTGAAGGATTTAGCCGCATGATGATGGCTATTCTCCGCCACCAACTCGATCAATTCGAGGGCTTCATCCTCATATTTGCTCATGAATGTGCCTCCACTAGCGGCATCAAGCAAATATCTGTCAGGTGCACCTAAACCATCATAAAAAATCTGAGTAATTTCATGCTTAGGTGTACCATGATGTGGGCATTGTCTGCCTCGTGGATCGCAGATTATGGTGTCCTTGTCGTCCTCCTCTGTTCCTAGGATGCCTATTCATATCTAAAGCCAAAAGATCACCAAACAGGAAGTATATATATAAGAAAGTCAGAAAAGAGTGAGACGAAAAGGATGATGTTCAAATGAGAAATGCTTCACTTAATCCACCAAAAAGATAGATCAAGCTACACACTATCAAAAAGCACACCAATAAAGATAATAATACTAATAACTCACTGATAACAGAGAATGAATCTCAGATATATCAAAATCGACGTCTCGATTAGGTGAAAAACACAAATTAGACTACCAAAATTGCACCAAAACTATCTAATAATGGACAAAATTAGGTAATCTTACCTCGCTATACCTTTTCCACCACTCATAAGGTCTGATAAATTCTCTGCAGGTCAGTAAACAACAGAAGATAGAAACTTAAATATAACCAAGAAATCAAAGCAATCAAATCAAAAACGCATGCTCCCCGGCAGCGGCGCCATTTTGACGTGTCATTTTTGTGCGTCGTTAAAACAGAAAGACGATGGTCAAACAAAATTTATAAAACCGAACTCACAAAGACAAGATATAATAATCAAGTATTGGGTAAGTATCGGGTCGATCCACAGCGAGCAGGGTTGACATTAATCGTAGAGTTGACTTTGTCAAACTTAGGTTTAAAAAGAGTTTTAAATAAGAAAAAATAAGAAGATATGGAAATGATATAAATAAGGTAAATAAGAAGTTTTAAGAATTGAAATCTCGGATTTGACAGAGAAAAGTCAAAGTCAAAGCATTGAATTTGACCAACAGTAGGTGTTCTGCAAAATCAGAGAATCAAAAAGAGTCAGAAGATTACGAAAATTAGATATTTGGAAACTAGGGAGAAAATGGAATTTATTGATATATATTTCGTAATTTTTTGATATGAATTGGATTTATTATGAATTATTGAAAATCAATGATCTGAAAATCCCCGAAATTAACACCTCAGAGGAAATCTTAAAATTGAATGCCCAAATGAAATCCAAATCTTGCAATTTCTATGTCAATGGAAAGCTAAGAACCAGAGGAATCCAACAAGACCAAAATTATCAAATTCTGATTTGGAAATCAAAAGTAATTGACCCCGAAAGTCAACATTTGACTTCTGATGAAGGATGAACAGTCCTTGGTCAAACATTAAATTGGAGGATCAAATGAAGTCAGAAGAATTTGATGAATTTGCTATCCACGAAAAGCTGATGAAAAGAGGAATGCAATGAAACCAAAATCAAATGATTTGAAATTATAATCAAAGATATATCCTATTTTAAAAATCAGCGACTTTTCAGACCTAAAATTGGGGAAAATGAAGAACACTATGAACTAATTTAAAAAATTTAAAGATCTAAACCTAATAGAAATACAAATTACCTCTTGATAATCGATCGAACCTCACTACTAACCCGATTGCCGCAAGAATGGGGCCTCAATTCTTGTGGATTGAAGCGAATTTGCTCGGATTCTTCCTCGTGGACGTTCGGAATTCAAGGGGAAAATTCGATGAAATCAAGAGGTGAAATCGTGATTATCATGCTTGAATGGCTGCGTCTCTACACTCTTGGAAGCAGAGGATCACGAGAACTTAAGACCTTCCTCTAAACTCGCTGAATTTCTTCACGATTCGATCAAAAGTTAAGAACAAAGAAGAGAGTACATGGCTTTTTAAAGTGAGAATTAGGCCCGACTTTTAGGCCAATAGAGGCGGTCGTGGGAGCGGAATCAAGGCGTCGTCGGAGCGGTTTGCATTGAGCGGCATTGTGGCTTCAAATTCGGGCCGAATTGGCTTGAATTTCGTTTCAACAAGAGCCTCGATCGTGGCACGATCGGGCCACGATCAGGCCACGATCGGGCGTCAAAATGGTCCTGGATCTCGGTCGGCCGCCGTCCGATCCAGTTGGAATGATTATAGGATGAAAGATGTGAGATCGCGCTTCGATCGCGCCGCGATCGCGGCTCGATCGCAGCTCGATCGGACCGCGATCGTGAAGTTCTTCCACGACTTTTGTGCACCGTTCGATGTTGAGAAGCTCGCGATGACGATCACGACCGTCCGATGGAGATCGGACATTCCCGACGTGTCCACGCGATGCTTCTGATCGCGAAGGATCACGACCGTCCACGCCGCATCCAACGACCTATAAAAAAAATCAAACATTAAATGCAGGTATCAATCAACGACGTGGCACGTCATCAATTTCGCTTTCAGCGAATCAAGAGCGGCCACGTAGAGAGTTGAAACCGCGTTGCATTTAATGCACGCGGTTTCATTTAAGGGATGCATTTAATGCAACTGTCAAAGCTTCTATTGGCTTAAATTGCGGCGCATTAAATGCGTCGCACAGAGTCTCCGGTGGGTTTTTGTCTTGTTAGGCGGTGAAAAAGGCCGTCTTTTTTTCCATTGGTCCGCGTCGTCTCGACCCCCGCTCCTGAAAAAGAGAGCATTAAATGCTTTTGTCTTATTAGGCGGGAAATAAGGCCGTCTTTTAATCCATTGGTCCACGTCGTCTCGACCCACACTCCTCGAATTAAATGGGTTTTGTCTTATTAGGCGGGATAAAATCCCTCCTTTTTTTTCATTGGTCGCCGCCCTTCTTGACTTACACGTCTCGGTTTAAGACGTGTCAGGCACAACAAAACTCGTGCCCAATCATTGGGCCGACATTCCTCTTTGACTGACGTGTGTCTTGATTTAATGATAAAGTGGACTGCGATCTCCGCCGTTCTGACTAAATCCAACGCCCGATAAGCCGCCACGTCACCTGCAATCGGTAAGTATTGTGAGGGACTTAGTCCCACACGGAAGAAAAAGAAAGCAAATTCTCCTATAAATTAGGGGGCGGCTATACGCTTATGCGTTACCGCCCCTAAATACTAACCAGGGCCCACTATTCCCGTGGGCCCTCCACTTACCAGCCTGCCACGTGGCGCCCCACTATCATATATTAAGCATGATATTATCCCTAATTTATGCATAAATATCGACTTTAGTGAAATGACATGCCAATGGAGAAAATTCCTAAAAAGTATGATAACATGCATCATATTCACATAAAATAAGCATGAATATGAGTTAATTAGGGTAAGAATTCAAGTTATAAATGCATGTTATCAAGTCAGAAAGGTAATTTAAATCGAAATTTATGAATTTCTAAAGTTTAAATAATTTTCTAGAATTGATTTTGAATTTTCAAGATTTTCAAAGGCCCTAAAATGCAAAAAAGGGAGTTTATTTGGCGGGGGACCCGCGTAGTGCTAAGGTAGCAACGTAGTCACATGGCACTGCCAACTGGATAGCACGACCCCGCACTTCACCTACATGGTGCGTAGTATAAGTGGGCTAAGTGGGTTTGACCCACAAGCATAGTGGGCCTAGAGTTTCTTGTGAGAAAGCGGGGGAGTCATAGGCCCATTGGGCGATGCATACCGTTTAAGGAGCCTTGACTTATAAAGGCGCCGCATTTCTAAAATTTGTCCCATGTGGGACTAATGCATATTTATGTTTTGCAAGCGATGATAACATGCTAGATTAACATAATAAAACATGATTTTTGATGCATATTAAGGTATAAATGGTTTCATTTACATGTATGTTATCATACTTATGTGTATTTTTCTATCATTCCATGAAAAAGTCATTATAATCTCAAAAATGCTTTAAATTAAGGATAAATATGATGATTTAAGAGATAAACAATTGATAACCCATCTTTACTTGAGATTATAGAGGTTTTAAAGTTAAAATAATGAGAGAAAAATATTTTATAAACATTTATTTATTTTCTTAAGTGAAAATCTCTAAATAAATAAATGTGTTTTTGAAATAAGATTGAAAACTCTCATTATTTATTAAATTGGACTCTTTAGAATGATAGATAATTAAATTTCGGATCAAATGAAAGAAATTTGGAATAATTTGGAGTTATATATTAAAAGTTATGAATTATCTATTTTTAGGGATTTTTTTTGGATTTTTTCTGAATTAGTGTCGATTTTTAAACGATTAAAATAAATAGAATAAATGCAAAAATATTTTATTTTTCACGGGGGATCCACGTGTATGCGACATGGCACGCAAGGCCGCGTGGCAGCGCCACGCGGGCCCACACAGCGTAATATTTATATTTAGAACTATATATATTATAATGTATAGCCTTACGTTTTTCGGAAGGGAATTATTGCCCCTTAGAATCGTCGCCCCTTTTAAACCCGATTGATTTCTTTAGCTTTCTCCGTGTGGGACTAGTTTCCACACGGTTTTTATTTAAAATACAGGACACTTGGCGGAAGGGGAAACGTCGGATCAGGTGAAACACGATCGGGGCGCGTCGATCACGTGGACGCGTGATCCACCGGATCACCATCAAGTGCTCATGCTTTAATTGAAGCATTATAACGGCTGAGATGAAACCTCCGAGGAGTGCATCGCAACGGTCCGATCGCGATCCAAGGGGCGCAAATCAAGGCATTTTATAACGCATTTCATCAAAGCGCATCCAGACCGTCGATCGAGATCAGACAGCTACGCTCAAAAGCCCTATAAAACGATGTGTTCTTCCAAATTCTAAAGCATTCGAGTTGGAAATCAAGAAATTGATCTGTCTAGACACCTCCCCTCTCGTTTCTCTTGATCTCATCTTGTTCTAGCTTCAATTATGCACCTCCGGAGCCTTTGAAATCAAGATTTGGTGGAAAATATTAAGAGAAATCGGCGCTTGAATCTCACCTTCACGTTCTTTGTGTTATTCGTGATTAAGCGGTTTAATCGCGGCAATTTGATCGCTAATTGGGATTAGTGGAAGCGGTTTTTCATAATCTATCTTCCTATCATGTTTAATTTCAACTTAGATTAGGATTTCAAGTTCAATTGATTTGAGTAGCGGATATCACCAGGTTCGGATTCGTCTAGGAGAGGAGTGGAAGACCGCCTTTAAGATAAAGGACGGTCTCTACGAGTGGCGAGTTATGCCGTTCGGCCTCTCGAATGCGCCTAGTACATTCGAGGGGCTGATAAATGAGGTCTTGCGCCCATTCATTGGCAAATTCATCCTCGTCTACTTCGATGACAATCTTATCTACAGCCGCGTGCGAGAGGATCATCTACACAATTTAGGCCAGGTTTGTGATGCACTTCGACAGGAGAAGCTTTACGCCCATCCCAAGAAGTTCTACTTCTTCACGACTAAAGTTTCGTTCCTAGGATTCATCGTGTCAGCACAAGGCATATCTGCCGATCTAGAGAAGGTACGAGCCATTTCCTCATGGCCTCGACCTTCCACTATCCACGACATCGGAGCTTCATTGGACTGGCGACGTTCTATCGCCGATTCATCCAGAACTTTAGTTCTGTGATGGTACCCATCACCAACTGCCTCTAGCTGGACACATTCAAGTGGACCGAGGCTGCCGAGCAGGCCTTCGATCGATTGAAGGCCATGATGACCCAAGCACTGGTCCTGCGGTTACTCGACTTCAGTAAGGTGTTTGAAGTTGTGTGCGATGCCTCTAGCGTTGTCGTCAGGGGTGTTTTGAGCCAGGATGGCCACCCCGTCGAGTTCATCAGCGAGAAGCTGAATTATGTTAGACTCCAATATTCCACATACGATAAGGAGTTCTATGCCGTCATTCAGGCATTGAGACACTGGCGCCATTATCTCCTATCCAAGGAGTTTGTGCTCTTCTCATATCATGAGGCCCTAAAGTACCTTCACTCGCAGCAGAAGCTGAGCGAAAGACACGCACGGTGGGTGGAGTATCTGCAGGACTGCACGTTCATCATCCGCCACAAGAAGGGCAAGCACAATGTGGTTGCGGACGCGTTGAGTCGCCGGGCGCACCTCCTCACTTTGGTGAGGGTGAAAGTTACCGGGTTTGAGTCCTTAAAGGACTCATATTCGACGTGTCCCGATTTTTGGCCCATAGTCCACGCCCTCGAGCTTGGCACCAGCCACGGGCACCATGACTATCTTCGGAGAGAGGGTTACATATTCTTCAAGAATAAGTTGTGCGTTCCACGCACGTCTCTTCGGGATCAGCTCACTTGGGAATGCCATTCCGGAGGTCTTGCTGGTCACTTTGGTCGTGATAAGATGATTACGGCCGTAGAACATCAGTTCTATTGGTCGATCCTTAAGCGTGATGTTGGGAACATCGTTGCTCAGTGCAGGGTGTGCGCCTTCGCTAAGCAAGTCAAGAAGAACACTGGCCTCTGATGAACTAAAACTCTGTTGATTATATCGTTGTTGTGTGTTCTAATTCATTTAATACATTTATAATTCCTCACTTTGGACACTACTAAGCAAGGGTCGATCCTCAGGGAATCTAGGTAATGAGGGTTGAGACGAAAGTAGAAGGAGTGAATTCCTATAGTGGAGGATATTAGAAGTTAGAAGGTGAATTATATCGAGGTAATGGATGTAATTGGTGAGATTATATTTCTGTAGTACTAATTAGAGAAAAAAAAGATTAGAATTGGAAGAGAAGAGATTGATGGAAGGTGAGAAAAGAGAAATGAAGGAGAGATAAAAGAGGTGAAATCGTGTGGAGATAGATGATATGGTTTGGTATGATTTGTGAAGCAAATGCAACAACCTACAATTAGAATAGAAGAAAAGGTCCTACATTATCCATGGAAAAGGCTTACAAGAGAATCCCTCATCAGACTCTTCCCACAAACCCAGTGTTGGTGCCAATCCTAGGCCGGGTGGTGCTTGATTCGCTACGACGACGATCTCCTCTTGTTCTCCTTCTCCAGATCAAACTCAAGCATCCGATGATGCTTAGCTTGGGCCTAAGCTTCTCCCCCTTTCCTGCTGGTGACCTGGTGTCAAGAGAGAGCCAAAAGACAAGAATTTCGGGATGGAAGGGGGAGTGATTTTAGGAGTTAGGGTTTCCCACAAACTGACGAATGAGATCAATTCCCGGTATTTCCAGGAGTCCGGTGATAAATCCGACCGTGCGATGGAAACAGCCCGGCCAGGTTAGTTTCCCATAAAAAATTCAGCTCAATCGGACGGCTGGATCAAAAGATATCATCTCTCCAAGTTGGAGCATTCCTGGCCGTCGATCTAATGATCTGATATCTTAATAATATCTTCCACCGGTGAGTCCACACGATCGTGCCACGTCGCCTGGAAACCAACCATCAGATCGTCGCCACGTCATCTGCACAGGTTAGTGACTAAACGACAAAAACAACAGCTGATTAGTTCCGAAAAAAATGCGAGTTAGGAGTGCTGCAGTCAAACTAAACTGCACGCGTAGGTCTTGCCATGTCACCCGCACGGGGTGAGAAACTAAAGCGACGAGGTGTACAATGAAAGAAACGACAAAAAATCGATACAGCAAAAAGACAAAAAAAATGAAAGAAGGCAAAGCGACCAACCGCGGTCAAACTAAACCGCGTGAGTAGGACTCGCCATGTCAGAGAAGGCAAAACCGCGTGAGTACAACGAAAGAGATGACAGAAAAGATGGATACGGCAAAACGACAAAAAAAAACCGAAAGAAGGCAAAACGACAAATTTTAAGGAAAACAGAACGGGCGATAACTTTCGCCGCTTACTTCCTTCGTTCATGCAGATTCCAAAGTTGCGTTTATTCTCCCGAGCTTCACTAAAAGCCACTAATGATCAACCGGCGGACTCCTGGACTCGGTGGCGACCCTGGAATGATTGATGAGCTGTTGGGTGATAGCATTTATGTTGACCGATTCTTTGCAGGAGATCATGTTGCGCCAAACTTCTCTGGCTTTGATGGCCTCCAAATCCATCTGATTGACGAGACCCTACACGGAGAGAGCCTCAGACTTATTAGTCTTGCTGCTGAGGAGTAGAAGAAGAATGCCGCTCAAGGAGTGTCTGATGAGTTCCGGATCTCCTCTGTGGAAGAATGCCGCTATGTGGAGCAGAAGAATAACGCTTCCACATAGTTCCGGATTTCCTCTGTCTACCAAGATCTCAAAGCTTATTGTGACCTTCCCTTGGTGACGTCTCGCGTGTTGAAGCCCGCAGCGGGAGTCATGTCTTCACGATATTCACATGTAGCAATTGCATGGACCGGGGTTGTTTCTCCCGCATTTTGTAGACCAAAAAGCGACAACTCCATCCCATGCTTAAAGAAAAAGAAAACATACTTGAGCCGAGTTCATAATGGAATCCCACAATCCCATCCTCGAGAAATAATTAGAGCACTTAGAGGTACACCAAAAGAAAAATATCATCACGAAAGGCTCTAAAATTCATTGAACCATTTGTAATTCAAGCAAAAAATGTATTTTGCTTTAAAAACTCATTTCCTTCGGAGTAAATAATCTAAAAGATTTATTCAAATATTACAAAAAATTAGGAATTATCTGAGAATCATAATGAAATCACAATTAACCCATTTAATCATAATAACACATAAATATATTCCTTTTAAGCCAAATGTTCATGAAAATTCAGAGTTAAAGGTCATAGATTTATGTGTTATCAGCCTCTACACACCGCTTCCAGTACCAAGGTGACCATGGGACAACGTGAGCATGGACTTCGTGCTTGGACTACCCCGCACGGTCCACCACCAAGATTCCATGATGGTGGTTGTGGATCATTTTTCATAGATAGCCAATTTCTTGCCATGTTCGAAGACCTCTGACGCCACGCGAGTGGCCCAGCTGTACTATCGAGAGGTAGTCCGCTTACATGGACTACCTAAGTCCATTGTATCGGATCGTGATGTCTGTTTTACGAGCCATTTCTGGAGGACAATGTGGATTCTGCTAGGGACCAAGCTGAAAGTTTTGACGGCATATCACCCGGAGACAGACGGCCAAACGGAGGTCGTCAATTAGAGTCTGCGAAACTTGCTCCTATCTTTGGTGGGGGATAACCTCACCACCTGGGATCTAGTCATCCTGCGTGTTGAGTTCGCGTATAACGCCTGGGTGAACCGCACCACTGGTATGAGCCTGTTCGAGGTTGTCCATGGCTTAGTACCTCGCAAACCTTTAGACTTAGTGCTAGTAGATCGCCACATTAGAGCCTCTGAGGATGGTGTTGCATTTGCCCAGCATGTGAGTGAGTTGCATAAATACATTCATGATAGGATCACTCAACAAAATGCAGCGTACAAGCAGGCTGCCGACTCGCATCGTCATCATCGGAGTTTCGAAGTGGGTGACCAGGTGATGGTTCAGTTGAGACATGAGAGATACTCTCCAGGCACGGCTACGAAGCTTCATGCTCGTAGCACGGGCCCGCTCTGGGTCCTTTCTCGCGTAGGCGAGAATGCCTACGTCGTCGACATCCCTCCCTCGTGGGGGATCAGCTCGACCTTCAACGTGGTGGACTTGGTCGCTTATTTAGCGCTACCACCACATGATCAGCCTTATGACCTTCGCCCCTTCTCTGAGAGCAAGTTTGCCCACCAGTCTACTCCCTGAGTGCTACCACCTGATTGGCATGAGCAGGTAGACGAGATACTGTAGCAGATAATTGACTTCACAGGGGATGGTGCTTGGCGGAGGTTTTTCGTGCGTTGGCAGGACGTCCGGCAGAGGATGACACGTGGATCACGGAGGACGACTTAGCCCACCTACGATCAGATCTCCTCGAGCCGTTACCTGACACACCCACTAACTTGACAAAGTCAAGTTCTTCCGACCCCAGGAGGATTGGTGGCGTACGACCCTTGCCGCCACCAAGGCATCACACTACGGTGCCAGAGGAGCCAACACCTGCGCGCGTCCAGTCCCCAGATAGGCGAAGACAAAGGATGCCGATTTCTACTACACCAAGTGAGGACTTTATCTCGCCACGACACATCACACCGCGCTCGTGCGCGCGTGGAATTATCTATTCTATCTTTTATTATGAACTTTCTTAGCCCGCCCGTGTTTAAGCGGGCCTTTGCATATTTTCTTCTTTCCCTTTTAGGCTTCCAGGTGGGTCCTCCCGTTTTCGGGATCCCATTCGTAAAGCCCTTTCCCTTTGTGAACCTTTAATTTTCTATGAGCATGTTTAGGTGTGGGTTGTGGGCCTCAAGTGGGCCCTTTCCTCTCTCGGCCCATTATGGGTTCTATAAGAGGGGAAGGGACCCCCCCACAAATCCTAGCCGTCATTTGAAGAAAGAAAGGAGTGAACTCCCTCTCAAGTGGCTGCTCAAGGAAGATCGGGGAAGAAGACCAACTGCCTCCGCCACCCACCATCGTACCCCCGCCACGCCCGCCGCCGAAACCGCCTCAGCTGCCGCCTCTTCTTGCCCCAATCATGTGTAACACTCGCGACTCCCCGTTCCCAAGCCGCCGCCGCCGCTTCAGGTTCGCTGTGCCGCTTCATCTCCCCTCCAGCACCTCCTACTCTCCTACACCACCATCCCCAATTCCGGTCTTCCCATCCGCCCCGATTCCTGCATTCCACCCTCCTCCCCAAATTTCCCCACTCACTCCAAGATCCTCCCTAGCCCAGCATTCCACGTCCCTCCCAATACATGTTCCCGCTCCTCCTTCGCATTAACCCCCTTCCTCATCCTTGAAGAACTCCTCTTCCTCCTACATGGCATACATCTCCCTCTTGTCGTTCTCTGATTTCTGCATCGACCAGTTCAAACGACTTCCCACCCCGAAATCCAGTGAATTCAAAATTCACTCTCAACCTCCCTCTTTCCTATCAAACTCCACTCCCGGGATCTGCAGATCTGGATAACATATCTTTTTTCTTCCCCGCGAACCCAAACTGTTCTAGCCCCATCTCTAGTCTCCTCCTCATGACATTGAATTTCCCCTTCATTATGAGGTCACGTCCACTCCACCCTCCCTCTCTAATCACCCGCCTCCTCATCAACGCCTCCAGTTCGCAACCTGTGGATCGAAGCCTCACCAACGCCTTACCTTTCCCCCCGTCTCATCTTCCATCGACGCCGCATGTCACGGACGGAAGCGACGCCTCGCTCGGACTTCACGATAGAATTCCCGACATTAAATTCTCTGACTTGACCAGCTTCCGCCGACTGCCCGTGCCCCGTACGAGTGGCCTCCACCGTCACGACTGACCCGGCCTGCGCCCCGCAGGTTAGGCACGCATCCCCTCTTACTTCAAAGTACTATATCTCTTTTAGTATTTCTCGCCCTTGTCTCCACCGCCGTCAAGATATAATTTAGGGTGAGTTATTAGACGACTCGATAGGATTGGAACCGTGGTCCAATCCGTCGGGTTGATCGTCGAGCTCCCTTCGACGACCCACGGCCCAACGCCCGCGAGGACGTGGACCAGAAGGATTTATGGACGGACACTTCACAGCGCATCCACGATCTATGGAGGTGAAGTTCGAGACGGCACTCTGCTTGTCAACATTGGTAGATCGCCCTAGGAAATTCCTTCCATAGTTTTGCCCTTAGTATCTCGATGTGTGACCGGTGTCGCACCCCGGTCTTGCATCAAATATGCTAGGGAATTAGGGAGCTTCAACAAACCGAGAGAAGGGCTTGGAATAGTTACGGCATGAAAGCGCCTTGAGAGATTGTAGGGGAGAAAAGAGATTGATTTGTATCACAAAAGGGAGCTTAAGAGAAATCACTATAAGAGCCTTTTTCCAAACACATTCGAGTATTGGGTAGCAAGACCAAGGGTTCCCCTTTTTCTTTTATATCTTAGAAAAAACATTACCATTTAAGAAATATAAATTAAAAAGTATTAAATAAAAATATAAATAAAAAATAGAGGACAATGGAGGTTAACAAAAATTGAAGTTTAATAAGAAAATTAAATGGTTGTGTTTTTATCTTTAGATCATCCCTAATTTCATAAATTTCATTCATGTTTACTTTCAAAAAATTTAAAAATTATTTGTAACCCCCATATGTAAAAAGTTCAAAAGGGTTATTCTAGGTTTTTCGCAAGCTTTACCTATGTTTCAATGTCCACATGGATCCACTGCTCAAGCCGTTAATACCTACAACTTTTAAAATATACCTTCTTGACAAATTTTTACTCAAAGTAAAAAAAAATATTTCATAACATCTCTAAAACATAAAGATAAATTATCAAATCCCTGTTCAAATTACAGACGTTTGCAACATGCATACTTTGTTTAGAAACTCCTAGAAGGTATAATCCTTAGGTTGTATTATATACATCTTTTCCTCAAGATTTGCATTGAGGTTGGAAGTTTTAAATCCATTCGCTAGACCACATTGTCCTCAAGGAGTTTCCATTATGGAGGGCATTAAATGTAGTATCCAATTGTCTCTCCAAGATATTCCACCAATTTATATTACTTGACCATCAGTTCTAGCTTATTGTATGATATTTCTTAACATGAGTGAGCTAACTGATGTAACATGATAAATGCCGGGATCGACGGCTCGTGTACAACACAAGGATCCGTACTAGCTAACGACTACGATGCGTG